>CM020515.1:797488-904988 GCA_009823395.1 Thamnaconus septentrionalis | reverse complement strand
CGAGTCGGGAGTCTCCAAAAATGCGACTCGAGTGCGACTCGTGTACGAGTCTTTAACTCGAGTCCCCATCTCTGATATATATATATATATATATATGTATATATGTGTATATATGTGTGTATATATATATGTGTATATATGTGTATATATATATATAAAACAAATGAACAGTAACTATAGGCAACTTGGGCTTCCAACTCTCCAGAAGCATAAGCCAACAGATAGAATGAAATACATTTTCTCACCAAAAGGTTAGAATCTGGATGCAGCTCCCTCTCACACACACACACATACCCACACACACCTGTTGCCCTCCAGGTTGGCTGTGGTGCAGCTCCAGGAGAAGGACCTGCCCGAGCTGAGGAACCGGCTGCAGACATTGAACCGGGAGATGGAGAAGCTGAAGGGCGACGTGGAGGAGCAGGAGAGCCTGCTGGCTACGCTTATGTCCCAGGAGGAGACGGCCAAGGCCTGCTTGCAGGACGTCTCACTTATGGACCGATACCTGGTAGGGTCCCACTGCAGCTCCTGCTCTCTCTCTCTGTCACTACCCCCTCCCTCGCCCCCAACCTGACCTTGTTGTTCCTCAGATGGACCTGAAGGAGGTGGAGAGGAAGATGGCTCAGCATGCTGCCAGGCTGCAGGGAGTGGACCTGAGCAGAACCATACAGCAAGTCAGCCAGGAGAAGCAGGAGACGCAGCACAGGCTCGACACCAGTGAGCTGTCGGGGGGGGGGTGCTCTCAGTCAACGTGAACCTTTAATAATGTCACTTTCAGTATGATAACATTGAAGCCAACCTAAACAAAATAATTTTTTCCCTAACAGATTTATTAGTCATGTTTCATGATGACTTCAATGCACCTTCAGTGAAAAAAACAGGAATTAGCATAGTTTCAAGTGTAGAAATATACATAATATATCACTTGTGTATGATGATACACACACACACGTTTACACATGAGAAAATGAGGTGTTCTTTGTTCAACCCATGTATAAATTGATATATCAATCAAATAATGGCTAAATAATAATCAAAAAATCAATTTGTTGATTAATCAATTCATTGAAAAGTAATCTGTAGATTGACCGAGTCATGGAAAAATAATCTATATATTGCTTAATTAATCCAAAAATAATTGGTAGATGAATGATTCTAACAATAATGGTTTTGCCCTAGAGACCTGACATGTTCCCCCTCGGACTATGGAATCACAGGAATGCCTAAATTAAAAATGAATAGGAATTCAAGATGGCGGCGTAGAGAGTGGTTGGCTTTTTCTGAGCTCCGCACCACCACATTGATATTTCATACATCGCTCCGCCCAGCTCAATATTTGCAACAACTTCCACGTCGTGTATTTTAATATGAATATTGATGAGTATTTTCTTAGATCCCGTGACAAGATACCACCAAAAGAAAATCAGAATCTGGCCGAGACGAGCGGGCCAGAAGCTACCGTTAGCATGCCTGATTCTTCCCCAGAGGAGGGAGAGCAGCAACAGGTACAAGCTAACACCGAGTTTGTCCTTGACGCCGCTTTTCGTCAAACTATTCAAGAAATAACGGCAAACCTAACAAGGGTGACTGATGAAAAGCTTGGGCCGTTATTTCAAATCGAGGAGAGAACCGCTGAGGCAGAGAACAGGATTGCTGCGGCTGTACACACCAGTGAGACGGTGAAGACGCGGGTTAGTGAGCTCAAAAAACAAATACAAAGCATGGCTTTGCATATTGACGACCTTGAGATTAGAAGCAGGAGAAAAAATGTCCGGATTATTGGTTTACCAGAGGAAAAAGTTTTTCGAGAGCTGGATACCCGACCTGCTCGGGATGGAGACGAAAGCTGGCCGTGTCAAAACTGAGAGAGCTCACCACACCCTAGCGCCCAAGCTGGGACTGAACCAGGGACCACGACCTGTCCTTATCAGATTTCACAACTTCGCTGACCCTGCAAGACACCGCGGGACCATGAAGTACGTGGAATCCACCGTTACGTTCTTCCAGGATTTGTCAGCCGTGGGTTTTGAAAAGATGGGTGCCAAATACATGACGCTCTACGCGTCTACACTGAAAATAATCACCGTGGGGAGGTTAGAAGATTCGACTCCCCTACTGAAGCAGTGGCTTTTGTTGACACTCTGACCCCTATTTCACACCAGAAGCGTCAGCAGAGCGTCCGCGTTGACGCAGTAAAACGCGGCCACTAAAGTCAAGGAGCAGGTTCACACCAGGCACAGAGCGGCCGCGTTTCAGAAGCGTCCCAGAAGCAGTAAAAGTGAACACGCTGGAGAAGAATGCCGCTGTTTATTTTTTGACGCTTGGCCCATCCCTACTGCATCGTTCAGACAGGAAGTCAATGGTCTAAAAACATGGTGCATCCAGTTGATTTTCATCATAATATACAATGTGCTGGATTTTGTATTTATATGTGCTGTACTTTACTTTGAAACATTAACGTGACGCATCGGCTTCAACGCTGTTCAGGTCGGCAGTCAAACAATAAAACAGATTTCACTTTGAATCTGAAACTAAGATGAACAAAATGCAGGTATACTTTAAATACCTGCATTTTGTATGATGCCAGCAGTTCGGTTTTATTATTATTTTTCTTTTTTAAACGCATTAGGCATGGCATGTACTGCTGGTGGTGTGGGCTTGGGTGAAGAGGTAGGTTTTAAGGCGGGACTTGAATACAGGGAGTGTGGGAGAGTCACGGATGGACTGGGGGAGGGACTCCGGAGTCGGGGTGCTGCGGGGGACAGGGAAAGGCTCTGTCGCCAAAGGTTTTCAGCTTGGACGATGGAATGGAGAGGGTGAGAGTATAGGAGGATCGGAGGGCTCGGAAGGGACGGTGGCAGATCAGGAGGTCAGACAGGTGGGGGGCGGGGCAGGTGGTGGACAGCTTTGAAGGTGAGGAAGAGTATTTTGAAGCAGAAGCGATGTTTGATGGGGAGCCTGTGAAGGGACTGCAGAATAGGAGTGATGTGTTCACGGTACCTGGTGTGAGTGAGGAGGTGGGCAACAGAGTTCTGAACCATTTGGAATTTATGGAGGGATTGGGAGGAGATGCCATAGAGAAGGGAGTTGCAATAGTCAAGGCGGGAGGAGTATCATTCTAATTTGATTTTTTTTATGGCGGCCAGGGACCTTTTTCTTTCTTTCTTTAACTTTTTCTTTTCTTCTATTGGTCTGCCCATTCTTTGTCTAAGGGTGGATATTATACTCAGGTGGTGTTATTTGAGTTCGGAGTTATAGGAGAAGTTACCAAGTTAGAGTTGAGTAATGGAGAAGGTCATGGTAATCCCCTGGTTACCGCGTGGGGAAGGTTCCTCCGACAGTGCTGTTGGCATGTCTGTTATTTGTAATACGTGTTGTTGGTTTTTCTGTTTTTCAGCTGGGTTATAGTCGGGTGCAGGATCTACATGGAGATTGTAATGCATTTGGAAGCTTAAATATTTTCAGGAAAAAAATGCCATGACCTGTGACACATTGAGACTGTGCACTTGGGATATTAAGGGAAACCACTCTCCCATCAAAAGGAAAAGATATTGTCATCTTTAAAGAACGAAATGGTTGATATTGCTATGTTGCAAGAAATACACCTGAATAATGAAGAACATTTAAAGCTGCAACAGTGCGGCTTTAATCAAGTCTATTTCTCATCATTCACCACCAAAAGCAGAGGGGTGACAATACTCATGAGGAAAAATTTCCCAGTTAAAGTGTCAAAATGTATTAAATATAAATATGGACGGTTTGTACTTAGTTTGGCCTCCTTACATGCGTAGGACTTTGCTCTCTTAAATGTCTACTGCCCTCCATGTCATCCACTTAACTTTTTGACGGAGGCTTTTGCCAAATTATCTGATCTTGCAGTGGAAAATGCTATTGTAGGAGGTGACTTAAATTGAGTTTTGAATCCTTTGGTGGACAGGTTTCCTCTAGGTGCTTTTGCCCTATCAAAACAAATCACTGGTCTCTGTCAGGATTTGGGATATGTGGATGTTGATAGGACACTTCACCCTGTGGCTAAAGAATCCACCTTTTTCTCAAGTCCTCACAAGTGTTTCACAAGAATAGACTTTTTTCTTTTTTTGCCCCAAAACAGCTTATAGAATCTGTTGTCTCCTGTTCAATTGGAAACGTCATAATATCAGATCATGCAGCAGTGTACATGAATGTTACAGTTAAAAAAAACTCTAAAGAAACCCATGTGTTGGAGAATGGATACCTCAATTCTAAAAGATCACAAATTCATATCATATTTCTCTACAGATTTCCGGCATTTTCTTGCCATCACCTCGCCCTCGGCTACCAATTAATTCTGCAGCTAAACTGAAGGAAATTACTGCTATTCGCTCCACATTAGACTCCTTGCTAACTAAAAAGGCAGGGGAGAAATTAGGATGTGCAAAACAAAGACTATTTGAACAAGGGGACAAACCAGGAAGATATTGAGCCAATTTAACAAAAAAGCGTAGGGCCTCTCAAATTATTGAGTCTATAATTAATAATAATTTTATTAATAATTATTAATAATTAAATTTCAATACTAAATTTTATCAGTCAGAACAAGCTAACAATGCTAGGACTCTAATGGAAGCTTTTTTCTCTGAACTTGATCTCCCAACTGTATCACAAGATCAGAAATCTAATTCAAATTAAAATAAAAATTAAATGCCCCAATATCAGCGGCTGAACTGCGTGAGGCTATTCAACTTCTTCGATCAGGCAAAGCTCAGGCAGTGATGGTCTCGGTAGCGTGTTCTATAAAGAATTTCAAAATATTTATTAGAGCCTATGATGAATATGTTTAATAATTATTTTTGCATGTGGCACTCTTCCACCATGACTAGCTAATATTTCACTGATTCTCAAAAAAGGAAAATGCCCTGAGAATTGTGCCTCATATAGACCAATCTCGCTGCTGAATGTGGATTTAAAAATCCTCTCCAAAGTCTTGGCAAGACGCTGAGAAGGCCTTTTACCAATTATAGTGAAGGAGGATCAAACTGGCTTTATTGAGGGCCGTAATTCTTACAACAACATTAGAAGATTGCTAAATATTATCCAGTTATCTGAACAGCAGGAAATAGACGGTCTTGTGATATCCCTAGATGTTGCCAAAGCTTTCGGCCGCCTTGAATGGTCTTATTTATTTTTTACACTTGATCGGTTCAGCCTAGGTGATTTGCTTTGTTAGATGGGTGAAAGTCCTAAATACGGATCCAATGGCTGCAGTTCTAACCAATGGACTTAGGTCCACAAATTTTGTCGTCCAGAGGGGCAGCAGATAGGGCTGTCATCTGTCCCCACTTTTATTTGCAGTGGCTATTGAGCCTTTAGCGGAAGCTATCAGACGAGACCCTTTAATGGCTGGACTAGATGTGGGAGAAAAAGCTCATAAACTTTCATTATATGCAGATGATGTGTTGCTATTTATGTTAAACCCCTCTGTATCAGTCCCTTGTCTTATCCAGATTATTGTTCAGTACGCTGCCTTTTCTGGATATAAAGTTAACTTTCCCAAATCAGTTGCAATGCCTCTCGGTAATTTAAAACATCCGCCAGATCATCTTAATCCTTTTCCATTCAAGTTGTCCTGTACTTGTTTCATATACTTAGGTATATATATTACACCTAAATTTAATCAGTTGTTTCAAGCTAAGGCAAACCCACTATTTGATAAAATAAAACAAGATTTGAAGAGATGGAACAATCTTCCCATATCATGGTTGGGCCAAATCTCCCTTCTGAAAATAAAGGCGTTTACCCACTAGCCCTGTGCGGCTAGTGCCAGCCGTTCACGGTACGGGACAGCTCGGTTGAAAGGTATTTCCATAAGCCTGACCAGTACCTGAGTGTGGGCGGAGTCACGGTTGCAAGGCGAACCAAAGGTTTTTTGAGCCTCCCGTGTCCCCGAAACCATAGGATTCACTTTTTGTATGAAACGTGGTTTTGTTTTGTGCAAGACATTTTCGTAGGGCTTAGAATGATTTCGTTTAATATTGTTGACTTGTATCAAAACACTGTCCTAGAAGAGAAAATGTAGAAGCTGAAACTATCACCTGAGTCTCACAGTCATTTATTATTAGACAAGAATATCCGCACAACTTAAGTCCACACAAAGCACAAAACAGCAAGAGCTCTATTCGACCGGTGTGAACAATCGAGCAGCGTTAAAATTGCTATAAGGAGTGAAACTTCCGAAACTTGCGAGCCAGAATCGCCGCCTCTTAAGTTTCGCTGCCAGCGAACACAACACAACCAGAGCACGGAGTTAGCGGTGGTGGCTAGCGGTTTATCGACACGATTCAACGGCTCTACTTTGCAAATAGCCTTCAAACTAAAGTCGCTTGATGCTACAAAACACATTTACAGTCCTCAAGCATGTTTTCAAATAGTGTCGTGGCCGACTATTCTCTCGTCGTCCACCGGCCGAGTCGAGCCCCCAGCTCTCTCTTTGAACTTTTTCTTCGGCCACAGAGAACAGAATGTCTGTAGTTCTACGTTCGCCCATGGTACAGTTTCATAAGCTTTCAGTTTTTAATACGTGAAACTGTAAAAATCCACACGCGGGGCATTTAAAAAATGGCGGTTTTGGTCTTTCGTGAAAGACTGCCTTTGGCTTTTGTCAAAACTCTTACCCAATCAGTGCCCTGCACGTTGCTACATCACCCTTATGGTCTCAGCTCTGCTCGCTTCGAACCCCAACGGGGCAGGTATCAAAATCGTAACCCCTGGGAACGTGCTGGGGCTCGTGGAAATGCCTGATTACCGACTCGTACCTTACCAAGATGTTACCTAGGGCGCCTGTTGGTAAATGCCCTAAATGTCCTTCCACGCCTGCTCTATCCAATACAAATGATTCCCATCTTATTCAATCATAAAATAGTGAAAAAACTAAATGGTTGCTTTAGCTCATTTATTTGGAGTAAACAAAGACCACGGATCAGGATAGCAGTGTTGCAGTGATCCAGCGTTAGGGGCGGGGAGATGCTTAAGTCCCGCAGAAGAATCTTCACGACTCTCTCTCTCTCCATGCGATCGAGCATAACTACCGTCGCGATTGGCGGGTAGATTGCATGATTTATGATTGGCCTCACGCGGGCCGGACAGAGACACGCAGAGGGACGGATGTGGCCCGCGGGCCGTACTTTGCCTAGGTCTGATCTGGACGATAGAAAATGTCTATCGTTTAACATGAAGCTCTATCATTTATATGGCGGTGTCACAAAATACGCTTTACGGCAGTAAAGTTGACAACGCTGCGGTGTTGTCAACTTGCCGACCTTCCCGCTAAATCTGGCGGCTTTCCAACTCCCCATGGGGACTTTGTTTTTGTCAAAAGCGACTAGCGACAAATTTAGCGACTTTTCCTGGTGTTATTGGAGACTTTTCTGGTATTTTGGAGACCGACATAAAAGCATGTATCATTTGTCCACAGTTCCTGTTCTTTGCGAGCAGCAGGGGCTGCTGCAAGCGCCTGCCCCGCCCCAAAGTAGTCAAAAACGGTCACAGCCTCGAGAGTCGAGGCAGTCTTGGGCAGCTACAGTCAGGAGAGGAGCAGAGGCGACCCTCATAGAGGAGACCCTCACCACTGCGCGTCCAGGCAGCAAATGAGTCGCGCACGCTGATCCCAGCCTCTTTACAGAACGGGATGTAAATGTTTATTCATTGTCACACTAAAATAAGTCAATGCATTTGACTCACAAAGCCTCAGTCACCCTTAATTTGAAGAACTTATGGTCCAACAACAATCCTTTTAAATAAGGTGGTTAAAACTAAAAACTAAAGATATGTGACTCTCATAAAAGCAGATGTGAGCCAAACCTCTTCACTAATTAACGAGCCAATGATACTGCGCATTGAAACGCAACTGAACCTCTTTTAGTCACAATTCCAGTAAAGGTCAATCATATACAACAATACTGGGTTCATAAAATAATATGGGGTAGATTGCAGTCAATGTATGTAATATTTTTATTTATTTATATAAGATAAAAAACACCCTATTTAGGGTGTTAATTTAATTTACCAAAAATGTCCTCCTGTGGGCTCACCACCCGCAGAGGAAGCCGTAGGGCTCGGGTGCAGTGTGGTTCGGGCGGCAGTCGAGGCGGAGGGCCTCGACAGCCCGGGCCTCGGAAGCAGCCTCTGGCTGTTGGGACATTGAATGTCACCTCGCTGGGGGGGAAGGAGCTCGAGCTTGTGCGGGAGGTTGAGAGGTACCGGCTAGATATTGTCGGGCTCACCTCCACGCACAGCATGGGCTCTGGAACCCAGCTCCTCGAGAGGGGCTGGACTCTCCATTTTTCTGGCGTTGCCCGCGGTGAGCGGCGGCGGGCTGGTGTGGGCGTGCTTATTGCCCCACAGCTTAGCCGCCACGTGTTGGAGTTTACCCCGGTGAGCGAGAGGGTCGCGTCCCTGCGCCTTCGGGTTGGGGACAGGTCTCTCACTGTCATTTCGGCCTATGGCCCGAATGGCAGTGCAGAGTACCCGGCCTTCTTGGAGTCCTTGGGAGGGGTGCTGGATGGTGCTCCGACTGGGGACTCCGTTGTTTTGCTGGGGGACTTCAACGCACATGTGGGCAGTGACAGTGTGACCTGGAGAGGCGTGATTGGGAGGAACGGCCTCCCTGTTCTGAACCCGAATGGTGCTTTGTTGCTGGACTTCTGTGCTAGTCACAGTTTGTCCGTGACAAACACCATGTTCGAGCACAAGGGTGTCCACCAGTGCACTTGGCATCAGGATGCCCTGGGGCGGAGGTCGATGATCGACTTTGTGGTCGTGTCGTCTGACCTCCGTCCCTGTGTCTTGGACACTCGGGTGAAGAGAGGGGCTGAGCTGTCAACTGATCACTACCTGGTGGTGAGCTGGATCCACTGGCGGGGGAGGAGACCGGAAAGACCCGGCAGGCCCAAACGTATTGTGAGGGTCTGTTGGGAATGTCTGGTCGAGCCCTCTGTCAGTGCGGTCTTCAACTCCCACCTCCAGGAGAGCTTCTCCCAGATCCCGGGGGAGGTCGGAGACATTGAGTCCGAATGGACCATGTTCTCCGCCTCTATTGTTAACGCAGCTGCTCATAGTTGTGGTCGTAAGGTCTCCGGTGCCTGTCGTGGCGGGAACCCCCGAACCCGGTGGTGGACACCGGAAGTAAGGGATGCCGTCAAGCTGAAGAAGGAGTCCTATCGAGCCATGTTGGCTCGTGGGACCCCGGAAGCAGCTGACAGGTACCGGCAGGCCAAGCATGCTGCAGCTCGGGCGGTAGCGGAGGCAAAAACTCGGGCTTGGGAGGAGTTCGGGGAGGCCATGGAGGAGGACTTTCGGTCGGCCTCGAAGTTCTGGCAAACCGTTCGCGCCTCAGGAGGGGAAGCAGTTCGCCACCGACACTGTTTATGGTGCAGGTGGGGAGCTGTTGACTTCGACTGGGGATGTTGTCCGCGGTGGAAGGAATACTGAGGATCTCTTCTCAATCCCGCCGTCCGTCGCCTTCCGCAGAGGAAGCAGAGGCGGGGACCCGGGGAGGACTTGTCCATTACCCAAGCCGAAGTCACCGAGGCAGTCAGGAAACTCCTTGGTGGCAAGGCCCCGGGGGTGGATGAGATCCGCCCCGAGTACCTCAAGTCTCTGGATGTGCAGGGACTGTCGTGGCTGACACGTCTCTGTAACATCGCGTGGTGGTCGGGGACAGTGCCTCTGGACTGGCAGACCAGGGTGGTGGTTCCTCTTTTTAAAAAGGGGGACCGGAGGGTGTGCTCCAATTATAGAGGGATCACACTCCTCAGCCTCCCCGGTAAAGTCTATTCCAGGGTGCTGGAGAGGAGGATACGGCCGATAGTTGAACCTCGGATTCAGGAGGAACAGTGCGGGTTCCGTCCGGGTCGTGGAACACTGGACCAGCTCCATACTCTCTGCCGGGTGCTCGAGGGTTCGTGGGAGTTCGCCCAACCAGTCTACATGTGTTTTGTGGATCTGGAGAAGGCGTTCGACCGTGTCCCTCAACGCATCTTGTGGGGGGTGCTCCAGGAGTATGGGGTCCGGGGCCCTCTGTTAAGGGCCGTACGGTCCCTGTATGATCGGAGCAGGAGTCTGGTTCGCATTGCCAGCAGTAAGTCAGACTTGTTCCCAGTACGTGTTGGACTGCGGCAGGGCTGCCCTTTGTCACCGGTTCTGTTCATCATTTTCATGGACAGAATTTCTAGGCGCAGCCAGGGGCCGGAGGGAGTCTGGTTCGGGAACCACATGATTGCGTCTCTGCTTTTTGCGCATGATGTGGTCATGTTGGCTTCATCGAGCCAGGACCTCCAATTTGCACTGGGGCGGTTTGCAGCCGAGTGTTAAGCGGCTGGGATGAGAATCAGCACCTCCAAGTCCGAGGCCATGGTTCTCTACCGGAAAAAGGTGGTTTGTCCTCTCCGGGTCGGTGGGGAGATCCTGCCTCAGGTGGAGGAGTTCAAGTAACTTGGGGTCTTGTTCACGAGTGAGGGGAGGATGGAGCGTGAGATCGACAGGCGGATCGGTGCAGCGTCTGCAGTGATGCGGTCGCTGTACCGGTCCGTCGTGGTGAAGAAGGAGCTAAGCCGAAAGGCGAGGCTCTCGATTTACCGGTCGATCTACGTTCCCACCCTCACCTATGGTCACGAGCTTTGGGTAGTGACCGAAAGAACAAGATTGCGAATACAAGCGGCCGAAATGAGTTTCCTCCGCAGGGTGGCTGGGCGTACCCTGAGGGATAGGGTGAGAAGCTCAGCCACCCGGGAGGAGCTTGGAGTAGAGCCGCTGCTCCTCCGCATCGAGAGGGGCCAGTTGAGGTGGCTCGGGCATCTGTTCCGGATGCCTCCTGGACGCCTCCCTGGGCAGGTGTTCCGGGCATGTCCCACCGGGAGGAGGCCTCGGGGAAGACCCAGGACACGCTGGAGGGACTATGTCTCCCGGCTGGCCTGGGAACGCCTTGGGGTCCCACCGGATGAGCTGGAGGAGGTGACTGGGGCCAGGGAGGTCTGGGCATCTCTGCTGAGGCTGCTGCCCCCGCGACCCGACCCCGGATAATGCGGAAGAAGAAGGAGAAGGAGAAGGAGAAGGAGAAGGAGAAGAAGGAGAAGAAGAAGAAGAAGAAGAAGGTCCTATATCATGATCTATATCTTATCGGGATGTAAAATGAGCTATATCGGCAAATTAAATTTTAGTCATATCGTCCAGCCCTCGTGCCAAGTGTAAAGTTTGGTGGAGGGGGGATTATGGTGTGGGGTTGTTTTTCAGGAGTTGGGCATGGCCCCTTAGTTCCAGTGAAAGGAAATCTGAATGGTTCAGCATACAAAGACATTTTGGACAATTCCATGCTCCCAACTTTTGGGGAACACTACTAAAATGTTTTGAAAAAAACAAACTATAAAACATGGTCAATACAAAAGTAAAATATATTAATCCGGAGACACGGAAGGCATGACAAACGCCACAGTAGCTTTGGTCCGCCTTGCTGTGGTTAACCACAGTTGCAGTGGAAACGCACTTGGACTGAGCTGTACTGTGAGGCCAAAAAGCACTGGTGGAAATGCGCCCAAGGAACTAGCTATGCAAGCCATGGAACATTTAGGTATCAACTACTAAACCTGGTCGGCAAGCCCCATCCACGGCATTTGCCTTTGCCTTTACCAGATGACAAAGGCAAAAGTTTTGTCATTGTTTTTTCCATTTGTCTTTCACAATGACAAAATGGAAAAGACAAAATGTACCATTATATTTATATTTATCTATTTATTCCTCTTTACATTTTTATGTCTTTATAGTTATACGTCTTTATTTATTTATTCGTTTGTTTTTAATTTTGGCACTCCTATGATTCCATATTAGACAACATCCTGCTGCTTTATCCTGTCGCTCGCTGAGGCAGCTAACATTTTGTTGGCAGTGCTCCAGCATAAGGTTGACCACTCTCAACCTTGTTTTCCATCACAGACAGATGCAGTGGAACCTCTTCCCACCACCAGAGTCGCCCCCCCAAAAAAAAAAAACTCTCTAGAGGTCTAGAAAAGCAATGAAATTAGCCGTGTGTTTCCAGCCTCCTGTTAAAACTCATGCTCTGTCAGAACCTTTGCACGTTTGGATGTTTGCAGTCTGTCAGAGGAGCCCCCACTTGGCAGGGTTAGGGTTATGTTGAGCTTTTCAAATGTAATAGATGTTGTTCCAGAGTGGAACAGTGATCTGTGGGTGCACACGTTGGAAACATTGAATAAATTGAATAAAGTACGAATACATTTTATGTTCATCTTTGTTCATCGCACACTTGACATACAGCCTCCAGCAAGATGGAGCTGAAGCGCAAGCTGATCCAGGACCAGCAGGACCAGATCCAGATGCTGAAGAGCCTCGTCAACGAGACCAAGGGGGAGAAGCTGCGGCTGAGCAGTGACGTGCAGAAGCGGCAGCAGCTGGAGGACCAGAGTGCGGAGTTCACAGCCGAGCTGCAAACCCTCACAAGAGACATCAGGGTGGGTGGAGGAGAAGGAGGAGGAGGTCTCCAGCCCTGGAGCAGAACTTCATTTTCTGTTCCTTTCCTCTGTCACAGGAGGCCAAGGAGCAGCTGTCCCCTTTGTCTGCTGCTCTGGAGAAGCTCCAGCAGGAGAAGCAAGAGCTGGCTGATCGCAAGAGGCAGAAGAGGGAGGAAGGTCAGGAGAAGGTAGAGACGACGTGGATGTGTCACAATGGGATTCACTTAAATATGCAGGAAAACTGTCAAGGAAACAACCCCAACCCCTAACTACCAAACCCTAACCACCCACACCACCCAAAACACCCTAACTACCCCAACTCTAACCACCCTAACTACCCCAAGCCTAACCATCCTAACTACTCTAACTACCCCAATTCTAACCACCTAACTGCCCTAACTCCCCAAACTACCATAACTCTAACTACCCTAACTATTCCCTAACTCGTGACCCTAGAGTGTTTGGCCGTGTTTTCACTGGCTCTACTCGAGGCATGTCCATAGTCTGGCCCGCGGGCCAAATTCGGCTCACCAACTGATTTTAAGTGGTCCTCGGCTTGTCTCTCAAAACATGTTCATTGTGGCCCGCCACTCGGTATTTAATCAAAGAAGATCTGACCGAAGGTCCCTGGACATTTGTTGTGCCTTCCATGTCCCCCGAATCATAGGTTTTACTTTTTGTATTGACCAAGCAGAACACAGAGTTCGCGGTGGTGACTAACAGTTTATCGACACGATTCAGCAGCTGTACTTTACAAACAGCCTTAAAACTAAAGTTGCCTGAGGTCACAATACACTCACAGTCCTCATACATGTTTCCAAATGTTGCCGTGGCTGACTATTCTCTCATCGTCCACCAGCCGAGTCGAGGCCATCTCCTACCCGTTCAATGGTTGGTGGTTGTTCCACTCCGACGGTTGTGGCCCCTGGTGCTTCGGTAGTTGCTCTGCAGTCGCTCAGCATTTTTTTTTATTTATTTATTTTTTTTACATCTCTCCCGATACTGTTTTGCTGTACTGCAGCCATCAGCTGCGAAACCAGGAAGACCTTTTCATTGCGTGTCACTCCATCCGTCCAGCTCTCTTTGAGCTTTTTCTTTGGCCACCGAGAACAAAAATGCCTACAACTCTTCATTTACCAGTGGTTCAGTTTCAATGGCATTTCAGTTTTTAATACGTGAAAATGTAAAAATCCACAGGATGGGCATTTAAAAATGGCGGTTTTTGGTTTTTGTGAAAGATTCCCACTAGGCTTTTGTCAAAACTCTTAACCTATCAGTGCCCTCCTCTGTGCCGCGTCACCACTATGGTCCCTGGTCAGCACACTTGGAACCCCAAGGAAGCAGGCACCAAATTGGTAACCAATGGAACTGTGTTGGGAAAGCCGAAGTGAGCTGACATCAAGCGAGCTATTGGAAACATTCCCTTCGTCGCCAGGAGCTCCAAACACTTAGAAGACGACAGCTAATTTTTAAAAATGCTAATGCTAATAATAATAAAGATTTTAATATCATCAGTTAATAGTTATTTCTACATTGTGGTTGTCAGTTATTTTAACCCTTTCTCTCATACAGATCAACGGCATCAAGGAGAGGGTGAAAGAGATCGCCGCCCTAGAGGCAGAAATCACCAAATACGTGGACAACGGAAAGGACGAATACAGAGAGGTGAGATGTTGCGGCCTGTGAGATGTTGTGGCCTGTGTGTGTGTGTGTGTGTGTGCAACTTGGAGCTGCTTTGTTTGGGCAGACAAGCTTCAATGAGTCTCTTTGTGGTTGTGGGAGCAGCAAAAAGAGACGGAGCTCCGCGAAACCAGCACGCAGCTGCACGAGGCCGAGAAACACAAGGACAAGATCAACAAGGAGATGGGGAATGTCCGCCAGGACATCGACACCCAAAAGGTGGTTTGCCTACCCCTTCCCCCACCCGCTTATTTTTGTCTTGTTGCTTTTCCACCTAAAATTCGAATTGTGTGCATTTGTTTGTGCCACCGGGTGTTTGTGGTGGCCGTGCAGGTGCAGGAGCGCTGGCTGCAGGACAACCTGACCTTGAGGAGGCGAGTGGAGGAGCTGAAGGAGGTGGTGGAGAAGCGAGAGGCTCTGCTGGAGGAAATGGGCAACATGAAAGTCCTTCAGCTGCGCCAGTAAGAGCTCTGACCACATGTTTAGCCCTGTGTTTACAGCCTGCTGCTGAGACAGATGCCTTGTTGGACCTCTGGAAGTCATGCATGCATTTTAAGAACTGGATGTGGTGCCTGTGCTGAGCCGCTGCTCCTCAACATCGAGAGGAGCCAGCTGAGTTGGCTCGGGCATCTTTTTCAAATTCCTCCTGAACGCCTCCCCGGAGAGGTGTGCTATGTTCCACTGGGACGAGGCCTAAAGGAAGACCCAGGACACGCTGGAGGGACTACGTCTCTTTGCTGGCCAGGGAACGCCTTGGGGTCCCGCTGGATAAGCTGGAGGAGGTGACTGGTGCCAGGGAAGTCTGGGTCTCAACTGAGACTGCTGCCCCACGACCCGACTTTGGGGGAGGTGGAGGAGGAGGGGCAGGAGGAGGAGGAGGAGGAGGAAGAGGAAGAAGAAGATTTGATTGATTTTTAAAAACATTTAATTGCCGCTCTTATTCACATTCATCAATCAAAATAAAGAAATAAATAAATGAAGAAGATTTGATTTTGAAAAATAACATTTAATTGGCACTCTTATTCACATTCGTCAATCAAAATAAATAAATAAATACATAAATAAATAAATGAATAAAACTTTGACATAAGCAAATTCACTAATAAATAATTCCCTCTGTCACCGCACACATTGCACCGTCAAAAGTCCACATTTCGCAAAAAAAAAATCCAAGTCCCCTGCTCTCTTGTAAAATATGAAATCAACATGGAGTCTGGACTGAATCAATTTCTTGCAGATGACCGAGTGATCAACCTCTCTACCTTCTCCCCATCATTCACCTTCCCCTTACGGCTCAACCGCACCCCCAGCTTAGCCTGGCTTAAAACAAAGTTTAAAAACCTGGCCTTTCCTCTTGCTCTGGCGACTGTAATTATAACCAAAAATAAAAAATATTGTTAAACTCTATCTAAAAAGCCAAACGCACACAACAGACGTTCACACAGATAAAGACAATGAAAAACAGTCTCTCCCCCACCCCTCCTTGTCCTGTCTGGCCTCTGAATGTCTATGATGGCTGATAGATTTTATTCTCAGAGGTAGATCTTGAGAGTATGAGCCACACGGGTTGTTTCAGGACCCACTCTTGAGTGGTTTTATTACATTCTTGTGGAAAGGTGACATTCTGGCCATGACCGGACTGAGGGAGGGATAGGGGGGTGAGAAGAAAGCAGAAAGGGGAAATGAGTGAGGGGGGAATAGGGAGGGGATGATGAGAGGGATAGTGTGAGAGGGATAGAGGAGGCAACTGGCAACAATATACAGCTTTTGTGTGGGGAAAAGAAGACAACAAAAACAGATAGTAAATTTGCATTTATTTTATTATCTATTCTGGTCAACCTGACCTAACCTTGGTGTTGAAAGCTTGCATGCACTGAACTGTCTCTAAAAGTCCAGTAGTAACGAATCACGTGATTCAACAATAATTTTTCCACCACACAGGTTCAGGTTGAATAAGTATGCAAAGATTTCACACAGCTGAGTGGAGCAGGATTTTAAAAGTCTGGAGCTTATCCTATGAGGCCCAGCCGCATTCCCTGATGGGATAAGCCCCAGACTTTTAAAATCATCATCATCATCATCCCAACCGTCTCTCTGCCTTTCTACCACCAGGGAGCGCCGTGATACCGAGCGCAAGTTGGAAGAGCTGAAACGGAGCCGCAGTCATGCCTTGGGTCGGCAGAAGGGCTTTGAGGAGGAGATCCTGCATCACAAGTGAGATTAGAGGAGCTGCTGCTGCTGCTGCTTCTGCTTCTGCTGCCGCCGCTCAAGGTTGCCCTCCTGCTTCACCTCCTGTTCTTCTATTCGGTGTTTCTCTGCAGGAAAGAGCTGCGTGAAGACCAGTATGACAAAGCAGATGAGTACTACAAGAACAAGATGATCATCATGAGGACCACAGAGCTGCTCATCACTGACCTGGACCTCTACTACAAAGCCTTGGACCAGTGAGTGTGTGTGTGTGTGTGTGTGTGTTCACTCCTGATCAAAATCGTAAGACTAGTTAAGAAATTGCAAGAATTTGCGTTTTGCACCGCTGGATCTAAAGATCGTTCTAAGTAGAGCTTCAAAATGCAAAAAAGAAGAAATGGAAGCAAGAGACCAAAAATTTTGAGCAGGCAATTTGTTGAAAACAACAATTTATCTGAAATAGGCTGTTCATCAGCTGATCAAAACTTTAAGACCACAGTCTTTAAAAGCCAAAATTTGCACTCAAAAATTGGATTCCATGTCATTTTCTGTCCCGCTGTCAAGAGCTCATGAGGGCTAAGGCAAAAAGCTCACTGTCTTTGAACGTGGTAGGATTGTTGAGCTGCATAAGCAAGGCCTCTCACAACGTGCCATCGCTGCTGAGGTTGGACAGATCCTGAGGGTTATGGAACAAAAAAAGTCAAGTGGTAGACCCAAAAAAAATTCACCGGCGCTGAGCCGGAGGATCAGAATTACTGTCTGTCAAGACACGGGACGATCCTCGACCCAAATTAAGGCCAATACTGGTGCTGACTGCAGACCAATAACCATCAGATGGCATCTGCGACGGAAGGACTTCAAAAACAAAAAACTGCCCATTTGGACTTTGCAAGGGAGCACCTAACATTGGGCATTCAAAGGTGGAATAGAGTTTTTTTTCTCTGATTTTTTAAACATTTTAAAAAATACATCCTTATCTTTCGGAGAGGTCAGGAGTAGCGGGAAGTGGCCATCTCAGAATTTACTTGGGCTTTCGTGACATTATTTGTCTGACCTTTTGCAGCACGTTTTGTTTTTCCGCTCCCTTTGTCGTCTCTCTTTGTTGTCCCTCTTTGTCGTTTGTTGCACTTTGTAAGTCAGACAGACACTTTAATAATCCTTCTGTTACGGCAAAAGGTGGAGTCCAGGGTTTGACACGAGTGACAATATTAACTGTACTGAGGAATGAAAGGAGGAAAATAAATATGTTGAGCAAAAACAATTAGAATTTTATTCAATTTGTCTATCAACCCCCCAAAACTAAGCATCAAAAATGGTTCAACACAAACTTTCTCAACAGAAGCCAGTCACAAATCAAAATGCACTTATAACAACTGGAACTCAAAATCTAATCTAATCCAGCGATCCCCAACCCCCGGGCCGCTGACCGGTACTGGTCCGTGTGTCATTTGGTACCATACAGAAAGAATAATTAACTTCTGTTTAATTAATTCCGTTTTATTTATTATCTGAGTCCGAACAATTTTATTTGGAAAAATTACCAGATTATCTTCGTTACATCCATCTATGGCTCAACTCTTGACACATGCCAAGGCGATGTCTCAGTCACGTGACACATTGCTGCTAGATTAAACCCACGAGCCAGCAAGCTAGTGTGCAACATGGGTGAAAACAAATGTCTTTGGAAAGAGGAAAAGGCCCAGTGAGGAGACAGAAGAGCCCACAACTTCCAAGAAAAAGAAAGCAACGTTTAACAGACAATACTAGGAGTCCTACCACTATCTTTATCTCGACAGAAAATTCCTAAGCAACAAGCCCAATCTGCTTAACATACGGCGACTTGAGCTGAGAAAACCAAAGTTGAATGATAACAGAAAAACTACGGTGGCCTGCAGGGTTGTAAGTTCTGCAGTTTTGAACAGCTGTCGCTCCTTCGTCCTCATGTTGAGTCCAGCATGACAATGACTGAACACTGAGCGAGGGCTAGCTTGGTGGTGTGACTGTTTCCATAGTCAACCTTTTGCACCTTCAAGTGTGAATGAACAAGCAGCAGGATTTTCCAGCCACTGAGGATGCACCTTCCTGGCATCGCAGTAGTTTTGTCTTTAAAAGTACTTTCTGGAACTATTGGTTCCCCACAAAAACAAATGAATTATTAATTTCCGTTCAGAAGCATGAGGTGACACTTGTGAGCCAGTTTTTCTGTGAAGAATCATATCAGATCATCAGGGCCAAACCGAAGGTTCTGTGTCTTTGACTGGGCAGCTTCAAAGTCGCAGCGGAAATTATCTCTGAAAGTTGACAGTGCCTGATGGCATCAGAGCAGAGCAGCTACAGCTGTCACTCCTGTGCCTCACACCTTGAAGACTGCTGCTGTGGTTGGTAGAAAACTACGGCAGCTAAAACTCCAGTCCCTCAGAATGTGATGAGGGCAGCTTTTGTTTCACACACATTTTTCTTTCAACATTTGCTTCAGCTGCTTGGCATTAGCACTTATTTGCCTTGGCATTAATATGGAGTGGGTAAGATGTTTGTTATTGGCAGGCAAGCAGAAACAAACATTGACTTGTACTAGCCTAGCGCCAGCAAACTCAGACAAATAAATAAAAGAAGAACTAGATGAAATTTGTTAAACAAGTGAGCAAAGAGCTTTGAGATATTTTTGGATGTGAATTAGAGCCATACAAATACAAGTTGATTGATTGATTGATTGATTGATTGAAACAGTCTCCACCGATGAAAAGCACCGCTGGCTAACCTGAAGATGAGCAGCCCTTGAACACATCTCGGCTCGTTGTCTGTAGGCAGGCAGTGACCATGTTTGCTTCATGTTGTGTGCAGGACCATCATGAAGTTCCACAGCATGAAGATGGATGAGATCAACAAGATTGTCAGGGACCTGTGGCGCAACACCTACCGGGGTCAAGGTGGTTTTTAATGGCTGACTTGTTTAATTCTCCAGGTCCAGGGACCAAGAAGAGCCTCAACAATCCAATGTTGGTTTAGTTCCTCTGTTTCTGCCAGTGATTGTAAATCAATATCATATAAACAGGAGTGTTTTGGGAGGCTGATGATGATTGAGAGGAAGAGGAGGAGGAGAGGAAGGTGAAGAAGAGGTGGAGGAAAAGGAGGAGGGTCTAGGGCAGGGGTGGGCAAACTTTTTGACTGGTGGGCCACAATTCAAATTTGACAGAGGGGACGGAGCAGGAGCAGATGGATGGAGCTGGTGACCCACCTCATAGAAAAAATATATCATGGATTAGATAGAAAACATGTGCTTTAACGCCCATTGAAAATGAAAAGTTACAACAAAATCAGTGTCTTTGAAGCCCAACTGTATTTAGCTCTTTATTGAAATGACTCTTGAAATACTGAAAACATGGATAAAATACAGCTATTTTATGACTGACTTACGATTAATATAATTTTTCCAAGTTCGGCGTTCCGCAATGAAAAGCTTAACGGGCCACATACCGCCCCCGGGCCGTAGTTCGCCCATGTCTGGTCTAGGGGGAGGTTGAGGAGGAAATGGAGGAGTAAGGGGGAGGTGAAAGAAGAGGAGAGGGAGGGGAAGAAGATGAGGAGGAGGTGGGGGAGTAGGAAGAGGAGAAGGGAGAGGAGGTCCGATGAGTGTTGGAGTCTTATTGTTTTTTTTGACTGTTGTTGTTTTGGCTTTTCTTATTGGTTTTGTTGTTGGTTTTTCAGTGGACTTGCTTGTGCTGCTCAAATGAAAACCAAGTATTCAGCTTAAACCAATCAACCCCAACCACTCTCCCTCGGTGCCCCCCTCAGACATCGAGTATGTGGAGATCCGCTCCGACCTGGACGAGGGCTCGTCGGCCTCCAACAGGCGCCGCGTCTACAACTACCGGGTGGTGATGGTGAAGGGAGACACGGCACTGGACATGAGGGGGCGCTGCAGCGCCGGCCAGAAGGTATCCACACAGTCGTCTGTCCGTCCATTTGTGGGTCCACCTGCTGACTGCCACCCTGCCACCCTGCTCAGGTCCTGGCCTCCCTGATCATCCGCCTGGCGCTGGCCGAGACCTTCTGCTTGAACTGCGGCATCCTGGCCCTAGACGAGCCCACCACCAACCTGGACCGCGACAACATCGAGTCACTGGCTCACGCCCTGGTGGAGTGAGTACAGCCGCAAACACTTCAGTAAAACCTTATCTTCCAAACATTTTTATCCTCATGTTTTTTTCACATGTGCACAAAAAAAATCTCAAAAAAGGAATTTAGACTGCAGGCCAAAGGGGCAAACTGGACGTTTTGAGGAGAATTTGAGGTATGCGGTTATTGGCTTCTGCAAGCAATTAGCATCTAATAGTAAAAATGTTAAAAAATATATATTTAAAGAAGTTTTTTGCTACATTTATTTTATAGGTTCTATTACATATATATATATATATATATATATATATATATATATATATATATATATATATATATATATATATATATATATATATATATATATATATATATATATATATATATATATATATATATATATATATATATATATATATATATATATATATATATATATATATATATATATATATATATATATATATATATATATATATATATATATATATATATATATATATATATATATATATATATATATATATATATATATATATATATATATATATATATATATATATATATATATATATATATATATATATATATATATATATATATATATATATATATATATATATATATATATATATATATATATATATATATATATATATATATATATATATATATATATATATATATATATATATATATATATATATATATATATATATATATATATATATATATATATATATATATATATATATATATATATATATATATATATATATATATATATATATATATATATATATATATATATGTACTATGTATATATATATATATATATAATATCATATATATATATATATATATATATATATATATATATATATATATATATATATATATATATATAGATATATATATACATATATATATGTATACATATATGTATATATATATACAGGTACTACCCGAAAAATTAGAATATCAAGTAAAAGTTGTTTTATTTTGGCAATTTAACATAAAAGAAACCAACAAATTTTATTGAGCCATTACACGCTAATTGACATAACTCAAACAGTTCCTCGTTGTAACTTTGCTGATTTTCAGCTTATTAAAACCACAAACCCAGTTTACGCAGGCTCGATTTACTGTAATTTGACCACAAGTGGGCAGTATAGAGAGGAGTGCAGTGTGCTCTGAACAAAGCCACCTTCACTCTATCTGTACATGCACCAAACTTGCAAAGCAAACTGTTTTCTTAAGCATACAAAGCACAACATTGTCTGTAAATGTCTTGGCCATCCTTCAACTGGTCAGTGATGAGATGTCCAAGATACTTAACTTCGCTCATAACTCTCAATCTATTACCTGCCATTTTGAACTTGGGAAACATCAGACCTTGTCCTCTTATCTGCATTTAATTTCATGTCATGGACAACACCATATTCAGAGCAGACATTAAGAAGCTGCTGGAGGCCAGCACTGCAAGGACTTAAGACCACTAGGTCATCCGCATACATAATATGATTAACCAAAGAATTGCCTATCATACACCCAGTTGTACAGTTGTTCAAGCTGATAGACAGGTCATCAACACACAAATTAAAAAGAATTGGAAATAGGATTCCACCTTGTCTGACCCCATTTCTGACCCCGAAAGGGGCAGAGACACAGGGGCCCCATTTTACCCGCATTGGCTGGTTGGCATACCAGTAAAACAGAATTCTCACAATACATTTTGGTACACTTCTGCGACTCAGCTTATCAAATAACTTAAAATGACTGACCAGGTGACAAGCTTTTGAAGCATCAGTAAAACTCATTAAAATTGAGAAATTCTTATCTCGATATGAATTGACTATTTCCTTTAAAAAAGTATACAGTATGCCCATGTCTGTGCCATGCCTAGCTTTGAAGCCAAATTGGTTATCAGTAGAACAAGCAATCTATGAAATTCTGTCCAGCAGGATGCTTTCAAAAACTTTAGACTGTACACTGGCAATGGCTATAGGTCTGTAATTACCAGAGCAGCCAACTTTACCAGATTTGTCCTTGATCACCAGAACTAACAACATAGATATCATTGTATCCGGCAAAAAAACATGAATTAAAAAACCATTAAAGCAGATGGAAAGAAAAGGAATTAACCTCATGCGGGACACCTCATGTGAAAAAAATGGTATTAAAATCAACACAGTCAATATTATCAGGCACATATATATCGCTTCTGACACAGTTAAATAAAGTGTTTGTAGTGCTGTCTCCACAGCTCAGCAATGTTGTCATCCCCTGAGATACCATCTGCAGTGTCTGGGGGTGGTATTCTACAGTTTTTAAGAACCTTCAGTTTCAGTTTCAGTTCAGTTCCAGTTTATTTATCTCATGTCCCAAAAATGGCAATTGGGTTGCAGCTCATAGGACCCACAAAGGTGAAAAACATGAAATGGCACAATATCACAAACATACGTCACACATACATATCATAAAATAGTAATACAAATATAAAAATATCATGAACTGTAAGAGAGATAAAAAGTATTTAAAAAACCAAAAAACAAAAAAAAACCCTCTACCATAAACTTACCTACTGATACTGATTAAAACTGTTAAAAAAATATAGTACTCCAAAATTTGCATTAAGTCAAATGGAGTGCAGTCCCACACAGTGAAATGGCCAAACCAGACAGCAAACAGTAGACAGCACATCTCTCTGCTGCTGTGAGGCATTCAGTGCTCGGATGGAAGTAGGCACAAAGGAGAATTTGTATCTGTTTTTTGTGGCCCGTGGAACACACAGACGAAGGCCGGATGGGAGGAGTTTGTACTCTAATCTCAGGGGATGGAAATCATCTGAGCGGATAGACAGAGCTTTCTTGAGCACCTGCCTGTTGAAAATTTGGTCCAGGCTAGAAAACTGGATACCTGCTATCTTAGAGGCCACCTTGATAATTTGCCCAAGGAGTTCTTATCTCTGATACAAAGGTTACCATACCAGCATATGACAGAGAAAGAAATAACAGATTCGATATAGGCACAGTAAAACATCTTCATCAGAGTCGACATTAAACCTGGCCAGCTTCCTCAAACAGTACAGGCGCTGTTGGCCTTTTTTGCGAAGCATTTCAGTATTAATATCAAATTCAGCCTTTTATCGATAACACTGGTCAACAACAAATTTATTGTTTTCGTTTATCAGCTGATTCAGGACAATTTTGATGTGCTGAATCCAAAAATCACATGGTGTTGCTCAGTCAGGTCAACTTTCTGAACTAAGCTACGCATTTGTTTTTTGACATTTTTATTTACATGTACGGGTATTTTCCCGTCATATGATGCAAAATTCTTTGATATTTCTTGCAATCAATCTGAAGGATTTTGCTAGTGTCAACTCATAACTAATTGGTTTTTTTTAATATTACAAGTGAATGAAATGGCTTCGACTATAAGATCTTGCAAAAATAAGCCTGACACATTCTGCTACATCTGCAGTGAATACACCATTGTACCTCACAGGAATCTAGTCACAAGTTTCATAAAGCATTAAATAAGCTTGCTAAAGCTTACCGTGCTTATTTTGGTATTAAATTTGGTGACCAAGTCATGAAGTCTGTCTGAAGTTTGGAATTCCCATGGTTTGGAGGGAGCCGACAAACCATGTCACTGACTGCTACTTCTGCACTATTAATGTGACTGGGATCACTAGAAAGAACCAAAGCAGCCTCAAGTATCCTGATCTTGAATCAGCTAGTCGTCCTGTTGCTCACTGTGATGAAATTCCAGCATCTGTCTTTGGAGAACTTCCTAACATCAATGACAACGATTCCTCCACTGTTCCAGAAGTAATGGTAAATAGACTGCACTTATATAGCGCTTTTTCCAGCACCTTCACGGTACCCCAAAGCACTTTACATTGACCTCTCATTCACCCATTCACACACACATTCATATACCAATGGGTGGCTGCTGCCATGCAAGGTGATGCCTCGCCCCATTGGGAGCAATTAGGGTTCAGTGTCTTGCCCAAGGACACTTCAGCATGTGGACAGTTGGAGCTGGGTTTTGAACCACCAACCCATTGATCATCAATTTGCAGCCTGCTCTACCAACTGAGCCTCAGCTGCCCAAAAAATGAATTTGTACAATGACGATGTAACATTCAATTTACATGTACTTATCGTAATCAATGTTATCGATTATTCAATTTACAGAAATTGAATGTTGTAACATTTAATTAATACATTCTGTTAGAAAACGATTTTTACCTCCTAAAACCTTTTTTGGATGAGAAATTTTAATGGAAATCAGCTGATATTGTCACAAAATGTAATCAACTTAACCAGAAAATCTGATTTTTCAAAATCAAATTAGCATAAAAACCTGACCTGATTGAGAAAAATGGATTTTTGGATTCAGCAGTGCAAAACGGTCCTAATTCAGCTGAAAAAACATTTACAAAAAAAACATTTTTTGTAACCCAGTGTAATTGTTCCTAGATATTTATAGCCACTAACAATTTCAACACTCTGGCCATTAATCATAGTGTTTTGGACTGAAGGAGGAGTACGCCTAAAATCAATGCAGATCTCTTCTGTTTTTGTTACGTTAAGTTGCAAGAAGCCATCATTACACCAAGACAAGAAGTCAACAACAGGACCATGACTGTTCTCATCATCGTGAAGCAGGCTCACAATGACCGAATCATCCGCATACTTGATGATTAGTCTGATCTCATGGCGACTGCGACAGTCATTGGTATATAAGATGTATAGAAAGGCAGATAGTACGCAACCCTGAGGTGAGCCCGTGGAAGATGACAGGGTGCTTGACAGTATCCCATTTATTCTGACTCGTTGAGATCTGTTTGTTAAAAAAATCCAGAATCCAGCCTACCAGACAAGGATCCAGTCTAAAAAAAATCAAGAAGTTTCTGAACCAGGACATGTGGTTGGATTGTAATAAAATGCTGAAGAAAAATCAATAAAAAGCAACCTGGCGTGATTTTTACTGTCCTCTAAGGCCCTGTTTGCACTTGGTCATTTCAAGCGTTTTTCGTATTCCGATCAGCAAAAATCACACAAAGTAACCAAGTTGAAAACAGTCCAAATCTGTATTGTCATCCGATCACTCAAACCACCTCAGTGTTTCGACACTTCACATAGCATTCCTCACGGACATGTGAACAGAATGCGATCTTTGTCCACATTAACGACCGTCTACTCTGCTCACCTGTCCTGTGGACGTACTTGGCCGGTGCCCCACCTCCCGGCGTTGTCATTATAAAGTTACAAAGAAGAAGCGAAAACAAATAATTTTTGTTGGACTCTTTTATGAGGATGCTAATAAATTTCATTACGCATTAGCGTATTTTGTCAGCGGAGCAGCGGTCGCAGTTCCCCGCAGCCACTGTTGATCCGAAAATGAAGTCGTCACCACTCTGTCCCACCAGTCGTTACTCCTCGTTTGGATCCATACGCATCTTTCTGGTTCCGCGGCTATCAGAGCAGAGACAAATGCTGCAGCCCTCTTTCTTCTCCATGCTGCTCCTCTCTTTAGTCGGCGCTCTAAGACCATTGACCGGCTTTATCCACGACTTCCGATAATACGGACAAGCTGCAGTAGAATTAAAACGAGTGACTTATACATGTTGATCCACTATTGGGTTTCCCGAAACAGTGAGAATCGTGTTGATATAGTCCGCAGACAGGAAGTTGATTCTTATTCGTCTTCAGGGAAAACTAGCCATGGTTTTGCGCTTTACTGCTCCAAGTGGTTAAAAAAAAAACTAGCACTGTGTAATGGGATCACAAGTGGCACGCTCGAGACACATGTTAATGCTAAGTGCGAACAGATGCCGCGAGATGCGTTCTTCGTGAACCGATCCCCAAAAACAGTTGCAAGTGACCAAGTGCAAACAGGGCCTAAGTGTGTAAGCAGGAGGTTAAGTAAAGTGGCAGTTGCATCTTGAACGCCCCTACCCGCCCTGTATGCAAACTGAAAAGGGTCTAGCAACCAGTCAGTTTTAGACACGAGCTCTGCCTTAATTAGTTTTTCGAATTGTTTCATAACCAAGGAGGTTAGGGCGACAGGTCTAAAGTCGTTAAAGGTTTTTGGGTTGTTGATCTTAGCAACTGGCACTACAATAGACTGTTTCCAGAGAGAGGTTACCCTTTGCTGTGTGAGATAAATTAAATATATAATTAAAAAATGGGGCCTAACCGTTCTGCACACTTCTTTAAAAGGTGACTACTAATGTTGTCGGGACCAGGGCTTTTCCTTGGCAAATACCTTTTAAAACACTTGATAACATTCAACAAGAGCATAAAGTAGAACGTGTGCTGGCCAGTCACAAATGGGAGAGAAATGTCTGTTTGATTTAGCTCCGGAAGGCATGTACACTAAAGACCAAAAGCACTTGCTACATATACTCCTGATGACTGCTGGGAAAATGATAACAATAAAGTGGATGAATCCACAGCCACCTACAGTGGCACTGTGGAAACAGAAGCTGAGGGAAATGTCTGGGATAGAGGCTTTAACTGCTAAACTACAACTAGGTCTGATGTCTTTGGGAGGAGGTGGCTACCTATAGCAAGATACCTCTCTAACTGAGGGGAACCTCACACTAGGCTGGATTATCTTAGGTGTCCACGTGTTTGTTTGTTGTTTCTCAATGGCTGGTTCTGTTCAGCTTTCTGGACCCTATTAAATTTTGTTTTGTTTTATTTTCTTATCATGTCAGCTGCACTCATGCATGGCTCGTGATGTCGTCAAGGAACTGTTGTATTGTTTGTGATGTGTTTCTATTAATAAAAATTAAAAAAAAAAAAAAAAAAAAAATAGACCAGACAATCACAACAACTCACCGGCCGCGGAGGTGTGCGCTGCTTCGCGTCTGGTCTAAACAACGACGCAGGCTCCATTCTGTGGCATTTCACTGCACTTTGAAATGCGATTGAAAAAAATATTTATGCTATTAGCATTTAACCAAAGTGTATGAGTTAGTGATATTTGTCGACATTAACAGTTGGTATTGATCAATATCGCAGTGACCATCGTGTCATTTCCTGCTTTTCTATTGGGGGCTCAAATGTCGATGGTGGGAAAGCCGTTGACTTCGAGCCGTCATAGAATTTTCCTGGATTGTCTTTGCGTGACAAACAAACCAAACGCTGGCTGCCGATCGTGTTCCAGGAAGAAAAAAAAACTTTCTGTGTGTGTGTGTGTGTGTGTGTGTGCAGGATCATCAAGAGTCGCTCCCGGCAGCGCAACTTCCAGCTGCTGGTCATCACCCACGACGAGGACTTTGTGGAGCTGCTGGGCCGCTCCAGCTACATCGAGAACTTCTACCGCATCCGCAAGAACCAGGAGCAGAACTCTGAAATCCGGAAGTGCAGCATCTCCTCCCTCTCCTCCTACCTGCACTAAGCCCACCACACCTCCAGACGCCGGGGGTTGGGCAGCGTAGGGACTCTGTGCGGCGTTCTGGGGGTCTCACCTCTGTGGGAAATATGTTAAAGTTGGTGTTGGTTCATAGTCTAAATAAGCAACAATAACACATTCACCATTTCACATCAACCTGCTTCATTAAAAGTCCAAACACTGCTCAGTCAAGAGTCTTGTCATTGGTCTCACTTTCTTACGCAACCTGTAAAACAAAAAACAAAAATCCTCCACATATCTCCAAAAGACATTCACTGCATCTTGCAAAAAAAAAAAAAAAAAAAAAACAACCTGTTTGGACTTCACTACGTGCGTCACACCATTTCCAAAAACTGTTTGTCTGTTGCATCAGCGTCTCAGGGTTGGCCGAGTACCTGCTCTCTTTGCGGTCCAAACGAGCTGGGTAGGTACTAAAAGTGTAGTGCAGTGTAGTGACGGGCTGTGCAGTTTACGCTGAGGCCTTCAGTGACGTCACTGCTTAGCCCTACCTAAATTAATACGCCTCATAATACCGTCAATATAACAGCACTCAAGAATACAGAAGCACATTTACACATTACGTCACCTTAATTTGGGCCAGCTGAGCAACACTTTGTTGCTGGTACGTTTAAAATCAATCAGTGCATTTACATGACACTCGAGAAAACCAAATTATTACCTTAGTCCGACTTTGATTGAACAACTGAAGTGCATGTAAACATGTCATTTCGAGAGTTTGAGAACGCTGATTGGAATCTGAGAACTCCAATTGAGACACCCAGATAATGCGATTGGAATTTGAATTTCTCTGCGATGTATACGCCTTAGTCGGAGTTTAACTGGACAATGCGTGTGTACATGCGCCACACCACCGCGCCAGCGTCTGCCCCCGGAAAACAAAAACATTGAAGACACAAGCTCCTTCAACGAGGACACAACCGAGAACCTTTTTAGTTAATTTGTGTTCTCCAAAAAAAGGTTTGCAACAACACGGTGCTCTGTACAACTCGCCAGTTCATACAGAACAATGGCACTTCTTACCTGGAGTGCAATTGTCGTTCGTAGTTACTTCCTGGAGGTTCTGAACAGCTTCACAAGTCCACAAAGTTACTCAAATGATCTGTGTATTATTCAGAAATGTGTTCAAAACTCTTTCAGTACATCACAGCACATCTGTAGCTGTTCGGTGAGGAAACTCGTTAAATTGAAGACCAGTACGGACATTACATCAGTGTTGTATTACGCTCCAGTTGTTTTGTTATTGTGCACCAAAAGAGGTTAAGTGGAAGTTAAACACGCTGAAAAGACATATCGCCCCCTACTGTGGGGGTGGAGGACGCGTTCTCGTCAATAAGTCAATTTTTCAGCTGCATGGATACGGGGACAAGGAGAGAAGTCTGATTAGACGAGAAAACCAAATGATGAGCTTAGTCCTATTAAGCTCTGCATGTAAACGCACTCAATGAGTTCGCATTCACACTCCAGAGTGTGAAACAACTGATAAGATCACTGATACTGTCAAAACTTACAAATAAAAGGAAATTTTAAGACATTAGTCAAGTTTTAATATATAAAAGTTCACAATGTGAACCTTAATTTTGTTAAATAAACTGCGTATTGTCGCCATTTCACATAAGACACCGAGACGATAACGAAACAAATTACTGATTGAAAATGAAAGTTAACTGATTATTTGCATTTTATTTTTGATAAATTGCAACTTGAAAACAACTTGGCATTATGGCACAATTACTGCTCCAATGTGCCACATTTCCGCATTTTTTACTTTGCAGATTGCAGATTATTGAGGAACTAAATCTTGACTTTCTTCATCAGACATCGTAGGTTTGTTGTGCCAGCTAACGGATCCCCAGGCTTACTTTAGTCTTATAGGCTCTCAGTGCTTATCCAATCACAGGACGCATACACATGTGAAGTTCAGCATAAGACCCTCTAGCTGGCCTTGGTGTTACAAACTCGAGATTTGATTGGCTATTGCAAGTGACTTTGTCCATTTTACAACACGACTAACCGTTGTCCATAATATACAACAGTGACAGCAGCAGATGAGACTGGATGAGACGTTATCTTCCATGTTCATTGCTGAGTTCAGACTAAGTGGGACTGTGTTATTGATGTGTTGACATAATGATAACTCACAGTGACATCAAGATTCACTTTAGGGAATGACTCATTGATCCAAACAGAGGAATGTCACATTACTGTACACCTTCTATACTCTTGCCAGCGCACAGTGGAATTTATGGTGCAGTCTATGTTTGAGAAGTTGACCTGAGGTGACCCTGGCTTCTTTTGGAAGATGTAGCTGATGATGCCACAGATTGACCCACAGACTTATGACTCACATGAGATCTGGTCACAATAGCTCCAGGCCAGAGCTTTCCCAGAAATATCGTGTTGTCTCTGAGTATATATTATATATGGTGTAAAAAAGATAGCCCCCTTGTGATTTGTAATTGCCCACCCGAAACTTGCTCAAGCCTGTAGTGTTTTGTGGAAAATCCCTGACCTCCTCCTTGCACCTTCATACTTCCCCCCTCCTCTACCTGCATCCATCACGGCCAAGGAGGGCGGAGCTTTAGTGATATAGGAAGCCAGCTCTACACTGTCACACCCCTTTTACCCCTGAGAACAAAGGAGATGGCTGGTCACATGTCAGGAGTCACAGTTGTGTGTACTGAGTCCTTGAAATGTGAGTTTATGTTATATTTCGGTATTTAGAATCTGATTATGTGCGGCCTGTTTATGTTTTGAGAGTTATTCCTTATTTCAAGAATGTTTGTTTAGAATAGAGGCCCTGTGTTGAATTGTTACAATATTTACCCTTTATTTTATTTCTTTCATCAGAAAAACCAGTACAAACAATACCCTATACAATAAACTATTGGATCATCACATCATTTGCCTCCATCTGACTGTTCTAATAGACAGACCCATTGAGTTGATCACCCCCTGGAACCAGACTGTTTAACTAGCCTTCCATCTGCAAACTAAATATTTTACAGTTTTGTTGTTTGTTGCTATGCCAATGAAGACCGCTTGTGAAAATGCAATCTGAGGTTTCATGAATGTGTTTTATTGTAATATTTGACATGGCTTCTGTGACATATTGCAGTAATACAGTGTTCATTTGTTACTGGCTGACCTAATAGACTTGCAGTACTTTTTGAGTTGTAGCCCTGCACATGCTCAGTAAGGTGTCTGTGACTCCACGTATTGACTGTGTTGTACTCCATGCCCCAACCTGCTAGTAAAGCTGTTAAACATGCACACGGTGTCGCGGATGACAAACAAGTGGCGACCCTTTTGAGTTCCATTGGAGCTTCTGCCTACGGACAATCTAGTTCACGCAGAGAAACCAAAGGATAAAAATTTTCAGCAGATTGTGGACGTTGTGAAAGCAACAAGTCGGCTTCTCAGTTTGCGGCGAAACTACAGCAGCTGCAAAATGTGACTTCAGAGACCGGCTGGATGAGGCCCTATGTGATGGTTTTGTCAGTGGGATTAACAACAAAGCTTGCCAGTGGAAGTTGCTCTCAGAGGACGAACTGACTTTTGCCAAAGCACTGGAGCTGGCGATGAACATGGAAACAGCGCACCGGGATGTGCAGCAGTATATATACATATATACGTATATATATATATGTATATATAATTATTTATTCGTTTAATGTGAACATATTTCTAGTTTACTAATCAAACACGTGCCCTGGGTGACCTTTTTGAGTGAAGAAAGCCATTCTTGGGCTAAATTTCCCTCTGGCTCTGCCATGCATGTTTAAAATCTCAGCCATGTCCACTCTTCCTGTGAACAACTCTTTATTTGCTTGAACCCATTCCGCTGCTTGTTGACATTGCTGCAACATTCGGCCAAATGGACTGATCTAAAGGAGAAAAAAAAAAAAATCAGCTTTTTCCCATTACCTGTAAGGTCATCTTACAAAATTTAACAATATGGATCTAGAGATCAAGCCTACCTCTTCTTCAGTTGTCTCTTCCTGACATTCATTATCTTCAGCCTAAACAATTAATATTGATATTTAATACAAACAGTTGTCACAAAGGCATTCTCAAACCATTTCCTGGGATTGAAAACTGAAAAGAACAAATAAAGATTGAGAAAAAAATGACTGCAAATGAGTCAAAGGCATAATCATCAAAATACATATATTTTTTGAAAATACATCCACCCACCTTTTCCTGGATCAAAGTGAAGCCCTTGTGTCTTTGGAAAGGTACCTGTCCCTGAGGCATTTAAAACTCAAAATTAAACAAACTAACTCATTCAGGGTGATGTCCCAGTGACTGATGAGACTCGCATCCTCTCTTTAGCTGTAGTTCCACAAGCCTCGCATTTGTAATGTTGTTTCTGTGGTGGATGAGGTTTCTCATAAAAAAAAATAGATGTGTTGAGGGGCCCATGTTGTTGTTGTTGCAGTGAGGACATTTATCCTTTGTCAGGGATAACCTTGAGCCTCTATTCTCTGGGACAGCAGAAGCAACCAAGGAGGACACTGCAGCTGCTGTATCCTGGAAATCTTGAGATGTATGGATTATGGCAGCTGAGGTTTGTTGCGTTGCTATAGAGGAGAAAGAGCGATCCTGTGGGAGAGAGGTAGCAGTCATGGCATCCTGTCAAACTTCCAGGTGCCGCACCGTGTCTGGCCTTCTCAATACTGTTTTGCAGCACAAAGGGCAATGATAGTGTCCCACATCTCTGCAGTGTAGTCCACATCTGCAAGTCATTTTATCTAAAACAAAATCATCCAAAAAATATCTTCATTAGGGACTAATGACAAAGAAGTAAGGATACACAATAACAACTATTTATACCCTCTAACCGGGCGCAAGTGCACACAAATGCACACACATGCAACATTCTTAAATTTTCAACTTTTCATTTTCTGCTTCATTTGGTTCACATTATTTTCTTGCAGAGCAGACAAACTGATTTTTTTTTTTTTTTTTGAAAAGTGACTGAGTTAAAAGGTTTAGGCCAACTACATACTAGACATCATTTAAGAACAAGAAGTCATACAGAAAAGCGAGGTTGTTCACTGCAAATTACATTCCCTACAGTAAACATACAGGAGCATTTATATGCATGCTGATGAGGAGCGGCCAGGCCTTCTTGTTCCATAAAGATACATTTTGCATTTTCTCCACAGACATTATAATGTTGGCTATATTTTATATGCAAATATTTATGGCTGCCTTTGTACTATTTTTTATTGCATTTTCAAGTTTTTTTTTAAAGCTATTCCTGAAGTATTAGCAATAATAGGCCTGCACCTTTAATTTTCCCTTTCCCCTTTTAGCATTCAAATCACAACCTCCCAAAAGTAAGTAACTTACTGTCTTACACTTAAAGGTCACCTATTATACAAATTTTCGGGCTTTTGTATTCAATGTCTGGCCCCTCCAGAGCAGCAACACACGATTTTCCGCGCTGAAAGCTTTTTAGATTTGCGTATCTCGCGGCTCGTTTCCTCGTATTTCCTGCATCCCGCGAAAACGGTCTGTTTCACTTCACTCCACCCCCAGCCTTGCCAGTGTACGCCCCCGCCTGGTCCACTCCGCTGTGATTGGTCACACTCTTCGTTGCTGCTGAGCCTCACTTCCTCAGTTTGCCGGTGCGGGAGTGAAGAGTAAACTGCAAACTTTACGAAACCGGCACAATTTAAACACTTACCGTCGTGAAGGCTTCACCCTTTCGCAGCAGTTTTCCGGCTAATCCAGCTTCGTACGGACCCAGCGCGGGCTGAGTTACGGCCGCAAGGCGAACCAAAGGTCCCTGGACGTTTTTTGTGCCTTCCGTGTCCCCGGAAATATATTTTACTTTGTGTACTGACCGTGTTTTTGTTTTGTATTTTTGCGAGACATTTTAATAGTGCTTAGAATGATTTCGTTTCATACTGTTGACTTGTATCAAAACACTGTCCTAGCAGAGAAAATATGTACGCTGAAACGATCACTTCAGTCATAGAGTCGTTTATTATTAGACAAGAATATCTGCACAACTTAAGTCCACACAAAGCACAAAGCAGGAAGAGCTCTGTACAACCGATGTTAACATGCTGGCAGCGTGAAAATCGCTATAAGGAGCGAAACGTGAGTCAAAATCGCTGCCTCTTCAGTTTCACGGCCAGCGAACACAGCACACATAAGCAGAGCACAGACTTAGCGGTGGTGGCTAAAAGTTCATCAACACGATTCAGCGGTTGTACGTTGCAAGTAGTCTTAAAACTAAAGTTGCTTGAGGTCACAGTACACTCACAGTCCTCATACATGTTTTCAAATGTTGCCGTGTCTGACTATTCTCTCGTCGTTCACCGGCCGAGTCGAGCCTGTCTCACTCCCGTTGCTGACCGGACCGGTGTTCCATCACATCCGCATTTGGCTGAACAAACCTCCAACGGTTGTGGTCCTTGGTGCTTTGGTAGTCGCTGGGTATTTTTTATTTTATATTTTTTAATTTCCCTGACACCGACAAAACATTTTCTTGGAGCAGCGCATTGCGACATCACTTCCGGGGCAGAGCGGGGGAGGGCGGAACCAGTCCGAGAGTGTACCTGAGCTTGGCCATGAAAGGAGCTCCGGCACGCAATTACGTCATTGCGTTCCCAGTGTTGAAAAAATCTCCGTGAACAGAGCGTTTAGAACCATTCCCAAACACATCGCATGAACCTCTATTTGACGATTTTCGATCGTTTGACGATAGGGCTCAACATTGTAACAGTTTCTAAAGCTCAGAAAAGTGGAAAAGCATCATAGGTGCCCTTTAAGGGGATAAACACACAAAAACAGTATGCTTACCTCAAAATAAAATGCCACCTTTTTTGTGTGTGACTCTGTAGCTTGCTGAGTTTAGTCGGTTTAAACTTGGCACTTCGCGTAGCAACGTTCAACATCGGGCGTAGTGCCCACATTTAAGATTGAAATATGCATCTGTAAGAGACAAATTACACGTGCAAGGTTATATTAGGAGAGCTCTATCGAGATTTTGGATAACATAACTTATTAACCGATGGGACGAATTGATTTCATAAAAATGCTTTTCTTCGTTCGATACAAAAAAAAAAAATATTAATCTAAACTTCCAGTCCTGACGATGCAGGTGGACCTCTCAGTGTAGTGGGTCCTGACAGTGCGGTCCTGCAGCCAGACCCCTCTTGCAAAACCAAATATGGCGCTAGCTATTTAACCAGTTAGCATCGGGTGCTCAAACTTTTCCACGGCTACCATCCCCCCGACACACACACACACACACACACATATTCTACCCCTGCACCCATCGACTTTTAGAATGCTTTATTCCCACATTTATTCGCTGTTCAATCATTTTATTCCTGGTTTAGCATAAGAATATGTTGTCCATTGAAACCAATTTTTTCAATTTACTATTTATGTGTGCTGCGATGAACTGGCGACTTGTCCAGGGTGTCACCCTGCCTTCGCCCTGAGACAGCTGGGATAGGCTCCAGCAGACCCCCGTGACCCTGTTGGCTAAAGTTAAAATATCATGTCAGCAATCCTTAATTGAAGAACTAATGAAGGAGAGAGATTTCTTAAAAGAACAACTGTCTCTGGGTAAATCCATGTCTAGTTTCTCTCCATACGTTTCGTATTTCACAAACACAAATACAGTATGTTTCGTCACACCAGAAATGTGTTTTTATTAGTTTTATGCTTATAGCTTCATTTTTAATCTGTCTCCTAACGATCTATTTTGGTCAACATTTCATTGGGTTCTTTATACAGCATTGAAAACACCAACATGAGAGAGCCACCCCCTAAGCCATCTGCAGCATCAGCTTCAAATATATCTGGGTCTTCAAAATCAAGCCACTCATCCTCTACAGACTCCTCCTCAGACTTCTCATTCTCCTCAAGCTCCTCAATATCAGACAAAAAAGAAAAGGTCAAATAAGAACATAAGAAGGGGAAAAAGAAGAACCATGGAGAAAGGAAATAAAACAAGCAGATGGAACAGCATTTTAACAGATAATTTATGTCAATTAGTTAAAACAAAGATTTAGGAGATAATTCTGTTGGACTTAATGTCTTGTTTGAATGAAGGTCAGTGAATTTGCAGCTAACGTCAAAAGTGACAAACACTTGTAGTCCGATGATATGCAAGACAGCTGGGGCACGTTTGAGATGGTGAAGGGCTACTTTTTTCTTTTTTTGTGGGGTTCTATGCAATGGAAGCAGTAGAATTATTAGAAGTACAACTTCTCTTCCGCATTGAGTAATTGTAATGCATTATGCCGCATGAGACACAGGCATATATATACATATATATATATATATATATATATATATATGTAGTAGGGCTGGGCAATGATTAAAATTTTTAATCGCAAATAGTCGCATGATTTCCCTGATTAATCACGATTAATCGCACTGTATACGCAAAATCCAATAATGAATTTAAAAGAAGTGTATCGTGCAGTTTTATTTTAATGTTCTACAATATGAATGAAGTCTTTTCTTTTCTGGTTCTGCAGCAGCCAGCAACACACTTTTACAAAATAAAAGCACGTATTGCGGCGAACTGGCGATCAATAAATAAATAAGCCGCGGTGGGTTAAACGAAGGAGTAATTGTTGACGCACAGGCAAAAATAATTCCAGTCTTGCTTTTACTTTATTCTTTATCACAATGACCTCCGACGCTCACCCCACCACACCAAGCCATCCGAGGCGCACAGGTGAATGTCATTAAATAGCTTTGTGGCTACAACCCACAGTGACACACACAACCCCTACCCAGGTGTCAAAGAAGTGCACTCACAAATATAAACATTAGAAACTCACGGCTAGGGATGGGCGATAATGGACTAAAGGTTTTATCACAATAATTTCTGGCATTTATTGCGATAACATTAAAAGTGACGATAAAAAATATAAAACAATTCAACTCCATGTTTTGGGATTTTTTTTTTGAAACTGCATATTTTTGAAACCGCACGAGAAAAAAAAACGCGTTTATACGAAGCCGTATTTAAAACAAACAAACAAACAAAAAAATCCTGTTTACACGGATACGCAGGAAACGACTGAAAACGATGTAGTACCTATGCCCGGCCTGGTGTGGCGCTGCAAGTTTATTCCTTGAAGGCGGAAGAAGAAGAAGAACGCCTGAAGCGTGTTTACAGAAGCAGTAGCTCGCTAAAAACAAGCGCCACAGAGAACAGAAAGAAAGGTCGCTCTTGAAAACATGCTGTGGATGAACGACAGAGTTCAACGTCTGCTTCGAGTAACTTTAGAACACAAACGCTGAATAGGTCCATGCTAAAATTGACTCGGAGTTGTGCCAGTAAAAGTTCGCAAACATTTTTGCGCTTCCTGCCTACCCAAAGTAAAACAGGATGTCTGCAAATCGTTTCCGTGGTGTTTATTTTCACTTTGCACACAATCCACGATCGATTCTCGAGCACGGTGGGTACGCTATCAGCCCCGTGCTTGTTATTGTGCGACACATGAGCTGCCCGTGTACGGCTGCCAGCAGCAAGTGCGTTGCGCACGTAATTACGTCATCACCCCGCCCATCCCTACGCTCCTACAGCACGCGAGCAACATGCGTTAATGCGTGTTAAAGTAATTGTCAGCGAAGTATATATACATACATACATATATGTATACATACATATGCATATATAGACATAATAAATGAATAGACCCCGTGTCGGCCGCTACCCTCTATTGGTGCTGTCGAGAAATGCAGCCGCCATCTTGGCCCGGTCGTCCGTCTCACTCTGAACCGCTGTTTGACCGGCACTATGAAGTCTCAGCGCATTAAATCAATCATACTTCGCTAAATACTTCATTGATTTTCACGCAAATTTTTCACTGCAAACGTCATACATAGAGGCAATTTGTTTGGGCGTTCTCAAATATTCAGAATAGGAAATATATCCTGATGTGCAATTGAGGTGTTGAATGATAGGCATTTTGCAAAACACACAATACAGTAATGTGAAATCACCATTATACAAACAGAAAATAAAGGTAATATTAATCAATGATATATCTAAAAAATAATAATAATAATGGATAATCAAAATTATAACAATCAATGCCCTGCGATGAACTGGCGACTTGTCCAGGGTGTCACCCTGCCTTCGCCCTAAGACAGCTGGGATAGGCTCCAGCAGACCCCCGTGACCCTGAATAGGAATAAGCGGGTATAGAAGATGAATGAATGAATGAATAATAATCAATTTAACATTTTGCTAGCACAATTATTAACCAATCTAGAAAAAGCCATACATGATTAATTATTAATCAAGGATCTATCAAGGTTTCTGCTTTGTCTCAATAATTATTGCAAATTGGTCTTAATAATTTAATACATACACAGATACATGCATATGTACATACACACATAATTACAAGTTAAACACAAGAACAGATGACAGTCAATATTTAAGGACAGAGCTAAAAGCCCTGAACTTTGACACTATCTTTCTGCAGTTCTTCACCTCCGTTGTGGGAATGGCGGTATGACGCGAAGTATAATTTGTCTCCTGTTATGTGTAAATTCTAATGTTTGTTCGCCAAGCTTCACTAAGTTAAGCTATTAACTTAGTTTTGAAGCATTCAGCTAGTTCGTGGGCAGGCATACCGGTAAATACAATACTAGTATTACATTGATAAACAACGAATACAAAAGGTTTAATCTTACCTGTAAAAAATTTATCCCCTGAGCCCTGTTCTCCACCGTCCGCCTGTTGACACAGGAATATGCAGCACAATGCTCTGGCATCTTGGCAACTAAATACAACACGACCACAGAGTACGACCATATGAGTAGGACGACCGGGCCAAGATGGCGGCCGTATTCCTTGCTGTGCAAGCGCCCCAGGCGGCGTCTAGCCTTTATTATGTCTATGGGTGAGACGATCTCCTCCCTGCTGAAACAAAAATTAATAAAATAAGTTCAGCTATGCCTCATGTAACCATGTTTGAGTGGCTAAATGTGTGCTGGTGTCTTTCATTTAATTTTTAGCAAGGTTCGTTGTTATTTTTATTATTATTATTGAAAACGATTAGCATGCTAGCTAGTGGCACATGTGCTGTGAGCTCAGCTTTCATATGGAGCATGCTGTCTCTGTGCAGGAGGTGACTAAGTTCGACTGAGCGAGTTATGGTTTGTGTCCCATTCTGTTATAGGTATGTTTTGTGTGACTTGTAATCCTTGTTTTTGCAGTGCATAAAAATGGAGCTTTAGAGTGAATGTTATGCAGCCATTATTTAAATTGCTGAATGTAATTTTCTGTATTTTCATATTTTGTTTTAAAGGAAAATGTATTTTATTTTTAGTGTTATTTTTTTTGTAAAAAGAAAAGCACTATATGATCACTACCTCAGTACAGAGGAAGCCCATGAAACAGGAGTTGACCAAGTTCGACTGAGCGAGTTATGGTTTGTGTCCCACTCTGTTACAGAATAAACCCACACTCTGCTGCTCCACACCTGACTTCTGCGAGTCTTTATAAAACAGCAAGCAGGACAGAATAGAAGAGGTCACACACACACATTTATATATGTATATATATATATATATATACGGGGAGTGTGTCCACTGAGAAATTCAGCGCTAGTTCAATGCCGAGCGAGAAACTTCCAGTTTTTAAAATAAGAGACAATCCCGAGCGAGAAACTTCCGGTTTTTAAAATAAGAGGCAGTCTCTCTCTCTCTCTTTCTCTCCCTCTCTCTCTCTCTCGCTTGCTCTGTGTGTGTGTTCCAACAGGTAAAAAGGGCCCAGTACTCCATTTTTATTGTACAGAAACATCATTTTGCTCCATAAGTTCTGTCAAAGGTTGGTACAGTTGACCTCAGGAACAGCCTGACTATATCCTCAGTCATTATCAAGCATATTTACTGTATCATTTTAGAGATATTAAGCCTCAAAGTTTTCAGCATACCATACTGAATGTTAGAGTCATCCTTTCAACCCACCCCTAACCCCCCCAAAAAAGAGAAGAGACAAACAGTTGCCTATGCTCACTTTCAGCTCACATATGTAATTGTATGAGCGATGTGATTTGTTTCCATAATGTTTGGATGGGACAAGTAGGGGTGTTGATTAGCCTATATTTTACTGTGCCACTGTCGTAACTTCTAAAAGTGTTATTGTATAGTAAACATGCACTATTAGACCCCCTCCTATCCAAAAAACAAACAAACAAAAAACAAATAGGCAACTTTGAGGCTTAATATCTCCAAAATGATACAGTACATATGCTTGATGATGACTATATGAGGATATAGTCAGGGTGTTCCTCAGGTCAACTGTACCAACCACTGACAGAAATTATGGAGCAAAGCGATGTTACTGTACAGTAAAAATGGAGTACTGGGCCCTTTTTGCCTGTTTGAAAAGCTAAAAATGTTTTTTTTTTAAAAAAAGGCAACTTTGAGGCTTAATATCTCCAAAATGGTACAGTAAATATGTCTTATAATGATTGAAGATATATTCAAGATTGTCCTGAGGTCAACTGTACCAACCATTGACAGAGCTTATGAAGCAATTTGACGTTATTGTACAGTAAAAATGGAATATTGGAGCTGTCGCAAAACAAAAAAAAAGTCAATTTTAATATATCCAAAATGATACAGTAATCAATCACATTTAGAAATCAAATGTTTCTAAATGTGATTGTGATAAAGTCAGTGCCTCAAGTGTCGTCAGCAGGTGTCGGCGTCAGTCATGGGGCATCGGCGGGTTTCGGGCGGAATTGGCAGGCGTTGGGGAGCGTTTGCGGGTGTCGGGGGCTCGTGACCAGGTGGCGAATGTCACGGCAGGCGGTGGCCAGGTGGGCTCAGTCCCGCAAACGCTGCTTGCAGCTTTAATTTATTTTTGCTTTTGTAAATGTTCAATTTGCAGATGTTTACTCCAATAAATATTTCAAAACGATTCATTGCTCTTTTGTCAGTAATGGTTTAGAAGTCTAGAGTTAAGTGCCCAGGTAGGCCAAATGCATTACCGTAGTACATTTCAGGTGGTTAATCAAAGAGCTAGACATCAACATAGTCTGATATGATTGAATAGTTTAAATAACTATTTATGTTTTTTATGATAAATAAGTGCTGTGTGCAGAACAGTTGTGTTGTGCAGTTTTTTTCTTCCAATGTCATCTGGTCAGAGTCAAGTTTAGTCATTAATAAATACATAAGAAACCATTTATTGGCCATAATAAGGCATTGTTCTCGCTTTAGATCTGATGGCTGCAAAAAGCAAAATTAACTGTTAACAAGTGCATAGTCTCATATTTACTATGTTAAATTGTTGTTATTAACGCTTATCAATGTTAATAAGCATCTTAGGGTACTTATTACCTATTAACTAATGCTTATAACAAGGACTGTAATATAAAGCGTTCACCTTCTTGTCCTTAATGAAGTGATGGAGTTGGTCAGTTGTTCTAGATTTGGGGCCAATTCCAATTCCTCCCTTAACTCCTCAATCTCAACCCTCGCCCTTAACCCTCAATCTTTGGCCCTCAATCCTGGCCCTCAAAATAAGTGTAAGGGATATCTTGTGACTTAGAAATGGGACACCCCTTAAGTGCAGTTACGGCTTCAGACTGTGGGGGGCGGCCTTACGCCAAAGTTACGTCCAGTCTGTCAAGAAGACGACGACGACGAAGAAGAAAGAGACGGGGCGGGGGGAGGGGGGTTTAGATGACAACGAAAAAGAAGTCCTCCGTCACTACACAACGAGGTATACAAGCAACGTGAAGCCGGGACCGCTGGTCCGGCTGACAAACATCGTAAAGTAAAAAAAAATAAATGCAACAACGATGTCAATAATCCATAAAAAAGTCTGAAACTAAGACAATAAAATTGTTTCGTAATATTTAGATCTTTATTAACTAAGAAAATACTTCCATTTGTAGCTCGCTCTTTTCATCTCCATTTTTCGAAGATGTCTTGGCAAAAATACACAATGCCTTCTGGGTAGCCCTTACTCCCAAGGGTGGTGCCGGAGAATCTCAATATTGAGGGCGATACAGCCCTTAAACTTGTCCCTCAACTTGACGTTCTGAGAATCGGGACAGCACTTGCACTTCGCGGGAGCACGCATTTTTGAGATTGAGGGTTGAGATTGAGGGTGAAGGGAGGAATTGGAATTCACCCTTGTTACCTATTGCACTGTTTAGAATGTTCTGTGTACCCTTAATGTTTTTATTTTACTAGTAGAATTGTAATATAATATTCCTGCTTTGCCTGTCTCACTATATTAGTTAATTTATTTTCGTACACCTTATTTTTGTCGTAGGAGGTTGATTGATTAATTTAATCGATCAAACTCACAAAGGAATGGAAAAGGGACATCCAATAGATATGGATGGGTTTGCTTGCAGTTCTTAACGACCACCAGAGGGAGTCTGTGGTAGGTAGAAAGAACATTTAAAGAAAAGAATATTTTTAATATTTATAAAATTTAATATGATTTAATTGGGGCACCACCTGCTTTTTGGTTGTTGACGTCAGCAGGAAACGCCGGGGAAATCAGTCTCAATACCGTTTCACCATAGTGGGGAGCTCTTGGTGATACGCAGGGATTTGAACCACACTTTAATAAGTCAGTCAAACCACGACATCAGACTTAATGTGCATTTATTTGTGTAACAATAGATGGTTCACACAGAGCAGTATGACATAATTGTGATCATAAAGACACAATCAACAACGAAGTCTGCGTGTGTTGGGCGTGTGTGAAAAGAAAGAAAAGAAAACCTAAACTTAAGCTAAAAGTAAAATAAAAGAAGAAATATAAAAAGTTTTCCGTTTGTCTATTACACTTGTTATGGCTAAGTCTAGCAAAAATAATTTGGCGCAGTTATTGGTATAATTGATGCTACACTAGACTCATGAGACAGCGAGCGAGTGATGAGGGTTTACGTTGGATGAGCTTCTGCCATGGTGGTCCTGGGAGTTTGTACTGTACCATTCGGGTCCGGTACCACGCAGGGAGCTTGGATTAGCACATCGACCGTTGAGGTAGAATTACCCGTTCTGCTCTGTCCTACAGGTGGCTTCACTGGCGTTTTGGCATCCGAGTAGTCTTTCTTCGTAACCGGTTGTAATTTCGGTGATCAAATGAATTACACGGTTACTTGGAAGGAAAAATTGCTTGGCTGGTCCAAAAAGAAAAGTTGCAAAAATCACAATCTCAGGGGTGAGGATTAGCCAGTTGAGATTGGGCAAAAATTAAAATGGAAAATAATGGTCACTGGACGAGGCTGAGTTGTCTCTGCTACTATCTTAAGTGATTAAAAATTGCCATTTTGCTAGACATTGAAAAAAAAGATGTTTCTGAAAAATAGAATAAAGGAAAATGATGGAGACAAAAACTAAAATGAAGGCAAAGACTGAAAAACTAGAGACGAGAACTAAAGACTAAAACAAGACAAGACAGAAAAATGACTAAAAACAGATTGGAAAAAAGACAAAAACTAAACTGAGCAAAGGAACTGAATTCACAAAGAGGGTGGTCTTTTGAACTCCAAAAACCAACACTAAAACTGATGGATTGTCTATGGATCTAAGATGTATGTGGTGTTGGATTCGTTTCTGATAAAGAAATGAATGTGTGGTCTTTTGTCTGGTGGCATACCTTACGAAAGTTAGAGAACCGTTGGGGAAGATGCAAAGTTTATATCAACCTATCTCAGCATGCATACAGAAGCAGGAGGAAGTTTATTTATATTTAAAAGAAACAGATAGATTAAACATTCAGGCACTTATATGGGCATGTATAAAATATAATTATACATATACTGTATATGAATAGACATGATCCGTTGTTGTCAATATATAAAGGATATGTGTATAAATTGAGGTAGCAGTCGCCTACGTGTAACGTGGAAAACTCGAATGGACGAAAGGTCGTCTGAGAATGTTTCAAAATTGACTCCTAACTGCGATCTGTGGGTGAAAGTGTTTTATGTTTTATGGCCTCAAGATCTCAAGTCTCTAGTTCCCCCCAACGTGGTTCACCGGAGGGCTGTCCTACGATAACAACATTAGGTCCAGATGTGGCACTACATTCTCATCAGTGGTTAATTTTTTTTTTTTTTTTTTTTTTTAAAAAAATGGGATATTTGCATTGTTTCATTATTTTATCTTTTTAAAAAATCCTCATGTTGGTGGTACAATTGCAAAGTCGGGTAGAGCCATGGTCTCACATATATAGTGTCGTTCACCAGTACAAATGACGTCATCCCATGAATTTGTCCAGGTCCCAGCAGCCTCAATGGTAACGCAATCCTGTCCTGTCTTTTTTTCCTTGTCCCATAATGCAACGTGGTTGTTAGGCTCATTTTCTCTCCAGTATGTGTCCCGAACCTCCTCAGCGTTAATCCAAACAAACTTGTCTTCCGTAATCATGTCACTCAGTCCGATCCAAGCAGCATTGAGCGTAACGACAGTGGCATTTTGCACGAGATGGGTCAAAAACCTCTGGTCTTTTTCACTGTAAATAACAGCCAGGTCTCCGCCCATACGAATACAGTCAGCACGAGCTTTCGCCCAAGGCTTTTCATCAGTCGAGAAAAAAGCGCAGCGTGACGAATGCTCCGTCCAGTTCGGCATGCAGTGAGCACATTTGAGCGTTTGATTGTTACAGTAGTCCCAGATAGAGGAGAACTTTTGGTTGAAAACTATTTCTCCGAGACCCTGTAATGTCTTTGCACAAATACTCATTTCACTCACCTTGTTGGTGTAGTTGTCCGCAACCTTGCTCAGCACCTGATTTTCTGTGCTCAGTCGGTTAATTTCAGTCTTCAGTGTGGTGTAATTTTTGATATTAACTTGCAGGTTCTGATGATCTGTCCTCAGTTGGTTTACCTCATTGAGCAGGGTGGCGTAGCTGTTGTTAATGTTTTGCAAATTCAAATTTTCTTTCTTCAGTTGTTTAGTAGTGTCATTCAACTTAATTGTGCAGTTGTCCGCAACCACTTTCAATTGTTCCATTTCAGTCTTCAATGTGGTGTACTTATTGGCAATAACTTGCAGGTTCTGATTATTTGTCCTCAGTTGGTTTACTTCATCAAACAGGGTGGCGTAGCTGTTGTTAATGCTTTGCAACATCAGATTGTCTTCTATCAGTTGTTTAGTAGTGTCATTCAACTGACGAGTGCAGTTTTCCGCAACCTCCCTCAGTTGTTCCATTTCAGTATTCAATTTCTCGTAGTCACTGGCAATAACTTGAAGGTTCTGATTTTTTGTCCTCAGCAGGTTTACTTCATTGAACAGGGTGGCATAGCTGTTGTTAATGTTTTGCAACTTCAGATTTTCTTCCTTCAGTTGTTTAGTGTCACTCAACTGATTAGTGCAGTTATCTGCAACCTCCCTCAGTCTGAGATTTTCAATGTTAAGTCGTTTCATTTCAGTCTCCACGTTGGCATAGCTGTTGTAAACTTCTGTTAGATCTCGAATTGCTTCCCTCAACAGACTTGTATAGTTGTGTGTTGTTATGTTAAGATACTGTATCAGACTTAATTTTTCCTTCAAATCCACTGTGATCTTTCCGTACTCTTCAACAATCTTCCTCACGTCATTCATTTCATTTACTGCAGCGATGAGATTCAAAGTGGCATTCCTGAGTTGCTGCTTGAGGTCTGACCTCTCTTCAGAACACCCCGTCAGTACTTTGGTAAAATCAGAATTGGTCATAATGACACACACCGCAAGCTCCGAGATTTGCTTTGTGCATTCTATGAAGCTATGAATTCCCAGGGTGGCCATAATGACGAGAGTGACCGTCACGGATGCCACACACACCACGACTGCAGAGGAAAATACCTTGCGGAAGTTCTGCCACTTCAGGAGTTTTTGCTCCCTTGTGTTAATGACTGGCAAGTCAGCTTCTGCAGTAGCTTGTGGTCGCTCTTGGGAAGGGGAAGAAGCGGCAGAAGGGCTGTGGAGCCAAAGCAGCAACACTTAAAACAAGATGTTATGAATGTGGAGGACAAGCAAACATTTAACTTGGAGCCTAAAAAAAAAAAAAAAAAAAAAAACTAATGTAAAATGTGTCATATTTGAAAATAATACCTTCACTTACACTGACAATTTGTAGGTCTCCAATTTGCCTAAAGTGCATGTTTTCTCGACTGCTGGAGAACCCAGAAAGAACAATGGTATAGGGGAATTATTGTAGCAAAACTATTGGCAAACGCATATCTGAAATCTGTGTGTATTCACATTTGTACATGTAATCAAGATCTGTGTGTGCGTATTTAAAATCTGTGCATGTACTAAAGATCTGTGTGTGCGTACTCACATCTGTATGTGTGAAATACAGATAGGTAAATGTCTGGCGGGAGCCCTCAATTCGCTGTCTTTACGCACGTGACTTTTGCTACACTTCTGTCGTGGCAGATTTAGTTGTCTGTAACTTCATTTGCCCTGAGCGCAGGCTCACAGGCTCAACGCAGCAACAATACAGCCTTCACACCACTACACACCTTGTTTTAATCTGTATTTGAAAGTTTGTTCCCTGTACTGTTTTTAGCTCACTATGTTTAAACATGTTTACTTTGCAGCCCTCACCCCTTTCCCTCAGGCCGTTATTGTAAATAATAATTTGTTCTTAATAACTTGCCTGATTAAATAAAGGTCAAATAAAACTAGTTGGCGCAGAGCACTCAGTGATGTAATGCTGCTGTTGTGGGAGTACCAGAATCCTACATACTCTGCTTCGAAAGTGGTATAAACCTTTAATGTTTTAGGTATTGTATTAGGTATGAACTACGGTAGTCAGTTGGGATTGCAATCTGCCGTAAAACACGAAGAAGGAGAAGAAGGTCGTCGCTGAGCTTGTTGACGACAATTACGACAACAACTCAGCTAAACGCCTCAGATGGCTACTGTTAATGAGACAGACCCATCTTCTAACAATCCATGGGACTGCGGTCATGCCAGCTACACTTTGGAAAGGCTCTGTCGCGCGACCTACACTTTAAAATCGAGTGTGCATTTTGAGGCTTTTTTATTATTATCATTTTAAAAAACAAAATCAAAATGTTTTCTACACACTCCACAGATTCTTGCTGTACGTCAGCGGTCCCAAACCACCGGGCCGTGGACCGGTGCCGGTCCGTGGGTCATTTGGTACCGGGCCGGACAGAAAGAATAATTAACTTCTGTTAAATTAATCCCGTTTCATTCATTATCTGAGTCTGAACAATTTTATTTTGAAAAATTACCGGATTCTCTCCATTATGTCCATCTAACGCTCAACTCTTCACGCATGTCAAGGTGCTTGTCGCCATGTTAAGAGGACGCTGATAATAAATTTCCAAACGTGTACACAGTGGATTCACGTTTATTATTATATTTAGAAAATACCACAGTTTTCATGCCGGTCTGTGAAAATATTGTCTCACATTAAACCGGGCCGTGGTGCTAAAAAGGTTGGGGGCCGCTGCTGTACATGACCCCAACTACCTCTGGGGTGATTTTCAAATTGTTTCACTGCACCATTATGGGAAATGCAGGGTTGAGCCTGTCTTCTCCCTGTGCTGTGACCTTGTCGTGGTGGAGAGGCTTGGGTGCTTCTATGACCCTGAGAGCAATGCTGGGGGGGTAGTGCTCCTGGCAGTTTTAACCATACCAGACAGGTCTTAGGTGAGGAGTGAGACGAAAGCCAGCACACTGGCCCTCCAGGTTGGGGGTTGAGCGTGGCGCTAACAACGCCACCCTGTAAAAAAGCTTACCGTTACAGAAACTTCAATGAATTATCCTATTGACATCAGGCCCAAAGTAAACCCAAGTTATCCAAATTCCTTGGATGACAGCATGACCACTCTTGATGAAAGCCAGAAGGAAGTCAGGAGTGTGAAGGAGGGTCTACTGGGGTCTAAAACCATGATCCGCATTGGAGCATGGAACGTTTGAACCATGTATGAGACCACCAAGACAACACAAGTCCTCAGTGAGATGAAGAGGTACCACCTGGACAGGTGGTGGTACTTATCCTGGTGGTACCAGGATAAGTGAAAGTCGCTGGACCGGCTCCGGATGTCAAGTCCTGCATGATGGGTCTGTCATCCTTTACTCAGGCCATGAATACATCCACACACAGTGGAGTAGCCATCATAATATCCAAGGAGAAAGCCAAAACCTTGCTGGAATGGGAACCAGTAAGTGAGAGGCTGATCCGAGCATGCCTCAAGTCAAGGTTCTGCAAACTCACCATCTTACAGTGCTATGCACCAACCAATGAGGCTGAGGAGGTGGTCAAGGAAGACTGGTACGAACAACTACAAGCTGCGGTTTCAAAGGACCCCCAACATGACTTGCTTCTCTTAATTGGTGACTTGAATGCCAAAGTGGGAACCGACAACTCCAACTATGAGAGGGCAATGGGAAGGCACGGATGTGGCGAAAGAAACAACAATGGTGAACGCCTTGCCGATTTCTGTATAAGTAACAGCTTGGTCATCGGCGGTACCATCTTCCCACACAAGAACATTCATAAGCTCACATGGAAGTCTCCTGATGGTAGGACCACCAACCAAATTGACCACTTTTTCATAAATGGTAAATGGCGCAGTTCACTTCATGATGTTAGAGCTTACTGGGGAGCAGATGCCTTTAGCGACCACCACCTAATTGCTGCCACCATCAAACTCAAGTTGAAGAAGTCAACCCTACAAGGCCACCGGCAGAAGAAACTGGACATTTCAAAACTCCAGTGTCCAAATAAAACAAGGAGTTTGTGTTGGAACTCAGAAACCGCTTCAACACACTACAGGCCTCCCCCGAAACAGAAGACGAACCCACCATTAACAGCAAATGGAATGCCATCAGAACCATTTATTCCAAAACAGCACAGAAGGTCCTGGGCTTCAAACAAAAGGGGGCCGGGGCGCTATTGTGCATGCGAAGGATGTAGACGTGTTTAGTCAGTGCTCCTCTCTGCGACTTTTTGAAATCATTTTTATATCGCATTTTTCTACGTATAGACTAAAAGTGTCTGTGTATATACCTCTCTAAAACCTTTAAGGAACTGGAAATCCAACATGCCGAAGCCAAGCACCTCCAGCAAAACCAAATCCACCGACAGTCAAGCCACTGGAGCTAGAGCTAGTACCATCAGTAGCCATAGCCCTGCTAACGACTCTCCCACCAGGCCAGAGGGATCTTCGGACCAAACTTACGCCATGTGTAAAGAAATATGCAGAGGTGTCCAAATCAGTCCTTCGCTGCATAAATGAACGATTTGATGCGTTTGAAGCCAAGTTTCATGTGCTTGCAGCCTCACAGGCTGAACTTTAAACCCGTGTGACTAATCAGGAACAGGCGATTAGCGACCTTGACGTCCGCATGCTAAAATTGGAGGCTAAATGTACTGAGCTAACGAAACACAACGCTCAGCTCCATACCAAAGTACTTGACTTGGAAGCCCGCTCCCAGAGACACAATATTAAACTCGTGGGGATACCAGAGGATGAGGAGGAAGGTCGACCCACTGAATTTGTCTCCAAACTAATCCCTAAATTGCTTGGTGAAGAACATTTCCCGCATCCAGTTAAAGTGGATCGAGCGCACCGATCCCTCCAGCCAAAGCCGGCCACCGGCAACAGACCGCGTACAATCCTGGCGCGCATTCATCACTTTCAGGAGAAGGAGTTAATTCTATGCCTTGGCAGACAACAGCCCATGGAATACAAGGGAGGCAAAGTCCTTATCTTCCCAGCCTATAACAGTGAGGTCATGGCTCAACGGCGAGCCTTCAAAGAAGTGCTACAGGCTCTACGTGACAAGGGAATAAAATACAGCTTACGGTACCCGGCCAAGCTTTACGTCTATCTGGGAGAAGATGAACAGCCCAAGGTTTTCGTGGACCCGAAGGAGGCGACTAAGTTCCTGAAAAAGGATAACGTACGGGAAGGAGAGTGATCCACACACGGCAAAATTTATCTTTTTCTTTTATTATTATCATTATTATTTAACTCATGATTGTGCTAAGGTGATGTTACCATTTGTTCAAAACAGCTGATCTGTTGCTTACATTTCTTGGATCTCTTTGCATTAACGGTTTCTTTATACATTTTTGTCATTACAATGGTCCATTTTGAACTGCTGTCATACCCGCACATTTTGAGGTACTGGTACTGTCTACATTTTTCTTAAATTTATTATTTTTTACGCAATGTCATTTGTTACTTTTTTTGACATTAGAATGTTGCCGAGAGGGGGCTAATGGTTTAGTAATTTGCCCAGTAGGTCCCGTTGTGATAACTATGTTATGCCTTGCACCAGGTTCGGGAAGGCGCAAGGCGTGTGGGGGGAGGGGGGAGGGTGTGTGTAGTTATCGCATATTTTTCTTTTCTTTTTTTTTTCCTTTCTTTTCTTCTTGCATGGTCAGTGCTTTACTTTGAAATACTTGGGTTATATGGGAAGCATGATATGGATGGGACAATATTTCTTAAAAAAAGCTTATTGTTGATGAATAGAGTGGTGAAATTTTTAAGCTTTAATGTGAACGGACTTAACGGACCAATAAAACGGAAGAGAGTTTTGATGTACTTGAAAAAACTCAAAATAGACATTGCTTCCGTACAGGAAACCCATTTAACACCCCTGGAACATAGAAAATTGAAGAGAGATTGGATAGGGCACGTAATATCATCATCTTTTAACTCTAAAGCCAGGGGAGTGGCCGTCCTAATAAATAAGAACACCCTTGTAACAATTGGAGAAACCATTGTTGATACATTAGGTCAGGGGTGGGCAATTATTTTTTGCAACGGGCCGCATGACAAACCTGCATCGTGTCGGCGGGCCACGGAAGTTTTATTGACGGGGGGGGGTCGCGCTACGCTTATGTGCCGGCAAAGTTTCGGGGCTGCTGGTTGGAAATCGCGCCAACGTCCCGGAGCACGTTATCGCTATCGCGCTACACTAACGTGCAGGCAAAGTTTTGTTGGGGGGGGGGGGATTTATGACTGGCTTCATGCGGGCCGGACAGGGACACGCAGCGGGCCGAATGTGGCCCGCGGGCCGTACTTTGCCCAGGTCTGCATTAGGTAGATACGTTGTGGCGAATTGTCATATTTACTCAGAACCCTGGACTCTCTTGAATTTTTATGCGATGAGTCATTTATTCAAAATATATTCTTGAAGGTCTCAGGAGGACAGAAAAATATTCTAATAGGGGGAGACTTCAATTTCTGCCTGGATCCTCTTCTAGATAAGTCAGCTCTGTCAGTAACCAAATCTAAAGCAGCCAAAACCACCATTAACTTCATGAAGGAATTAAACTTAACTGATATGTGGAAGCAGATGCATCCTCAAGCCCGAGACTACTCCTTCTACTCTGGTCGGCACAACTCTTTCACTCGGATTGATCTTTTCTTGTTATCGACACCCTGTCAATTTATATGCCTGAAAAAACTTCTAATGTCTATAGATGGACTATAGATGGACTGGACATCTTAAAATTGGAAAAAGAGTTTCAACAATCGAAATCTAAAGATGTACACCAGTTACTGGTAAATAAAAAACTTAGATATAATACACTGCATACTTATAGGATTGAAAAAAATATCATGAGAAGCAAACAAAGATATTACGAACTAGGAGAAAAGGCACACAAAATTCTATCTTGGCAACTAAAAAAAGAAGAAAGTTCTAGGACAATTAATTCGATTCAGACTAAAACAGGTTTGCTATCATATAACCCCAAAGAAATTAATAAAACATTTAAACAGTACTACACACAGTTATACACATCAGAACCTCCAGAAAATATGAATAGTGTTGATGAATTTTTGTCCACGATTGAACTGCCCAAGCTCAGCAAGGAAGATCAAAATATCCTTGATCATCCTTTTACACAAACAGAAATTGAAAAAGCTCTTAGCTCATTACAAGCAAACAAATCACCAGGAGAAGATGCGTTCCCTCCAGTATTCTACAGGGAATTTAAGGACTTACTTCTCCCACTTCTTATGGATGTCATCAACTTAGCCTCAGAGACAGGAACACTTCCTGATTCTTTCTCTACAGCGATAATTACTGTCATTCATAAAAAAAAATAAAGATCCACTGAATTGCTCCTCTTACCGGCCAATCTCATTGTTAAACACAGACTATAAGTTGATTTACAAAGCCCTGGCTAACAGGCTTGGTCAATACCTGCCCCAACTAATAAACCCGGACCAATGTGGTTTTATCTCAAAACGTTCCTCAGCTAATAACCTATGCAGCCTATTTAATATTATTAATTTAACAAAATCTGAAACAGAACCCAGTATAGCTGTAGCTTTAGATGCTGAGAAAGCCTTTGATAGGTTAGAATGGGCATATTTATTTAAAGTGCTTGCCAAATTTGAGTTTGGTCCATTATTTATTAAATGGATCCAAACTCTGTACCATAAACCCCAAGTGTCAATATTCACACACAGATGTGGATGCGCACATACAGATCTTGATTACATGGACAAACATGAATACGCACAAACAGATTTCAGATATACGTTTGCAAATAGTTATGCTACAATAATTCCCCCATACAACGGGGAGAACATACAGGCTCCTCATAGGAAAACCACAGGTTTGTGATTGAGCCTGTGTCCTTCCTGCTGTTCTGACCTATGTACCACTGTTTCATCCTCATAATGACCAAAACGAGTGGATGATTTATCTGTAATCTGATCAATGAATGCATCACATTGATCAAAAAGGAAGGAAAAAAAAAGTACGCAACTGCTTAAAGAATGTACCTTTGAGTTCCCTCCATGGCACTCAGAATTCCCCCTTGTATAAAGGCATTTTGCAACCAATCCATGCTACAGTCTTTGAGAGCATTTAAAGGTTGTGTTGTTGCTTTGAAAACAAAGATCAAAGTTCAAGTGGGGCGGGGCTTTGTGCTGTCCAATAGCTGAAATGATTTCGCAAAAATAATTTCAGCTAGTGAAATGGTTTGACCAGCTGCGATGGTGAGATGAAGCCTCATGAGGCATTGAACCACTTGAGCCAATTGGTTCGAGAAAGGGTTCATTTTTCGAAGCTTCATGTGCACATGAAACCACCTACTGGCCAAGTGTACAATCACATGCAGCTTTGTCTGAACCACATAATGTGTGATGCATTGAATTTTTGTGTCTGTTATGTCTGTTGGGAATGACTATGAATTACAAATACAAAATGTATGACCAAATAATTTCTCTACATAAATTATCATATGTGTATAATGAATTTTTTTGAATGTATTCTGTTTGTGTGAATTTTCCCAAAATGGTCATTTCATAATATGGCAGATTGTGCAATATTTTTCAGAAAATGGCATGGACGTAATCAGGCAGAGGACAGTGAAAGTGCTTGTGTAACTTGGACAATGATGTACAGGACAGGGAAAACTTTATAAATTTTTATTCAGAAACAAGACTTTCTCAACAGTTTTTTTCTCAACGATTTCTTTTTCTTTTCTTTTTTTTATTTGACACAACCTCTTTTGGCCTTGGAGAAGACCCTTTCACAAGGCACAGAAGATGCCAGCATGCACAAATAGGCAAGTGCAAGTTTTTGTAAGTTTGGGTAGAGTAGTTCTTGCCTCTCCCAGTACTCCAGAGGGTTTTCCAGTCTTTCTATATTTGACTCTGAAAGGTACCGCTGGACCTCCACAGTGGCATCTGCAGTGACATTTTGAGACCTCCTTGCCTCAATGATGCTGGTGTCTAAACGACACCACAGTTTGCTAAGAGGAAACAGCAAATCATGTTTGCTGGTCTTCCATTTCCAAAGCCACTGCAGGTACCAGCTTTGCTATTTCCTCCTGAAGATTTTGCTCCAGCATTTTCATCCGGGGGACAACTTTGGAGGCAGACGTATTTTCCTCAGCTCCTCAGCCGACAGCTGTACAGTGGTATCATAAAAGGGAGAGCAAAGAAAGGCACCCTCCAACAATGTTGAACTCATCTGTAGTGCCACATCTGGACCTAATGTTGTTCACCAGGACAATTGGAATTTATTGCAGCACGGCCTTCCGGTGAGCAAAGTTTGGAGGAACTAAAGGTGGTACCTGATTGGCTGTGATGCTACTCTTTCGGTGACCAGATCTCACTTGAGATCTTGAGACCGTAAAACACCCGCTCTAGGAAGAACACTTTCACCCACAAATCACAGTTGGGGGTCAACTTCGAAACATTCTCGGACGACCTGGTTCCAGGCAAGGACTGGTACCACTGGCGGCCAGCGCTAGTTTTACGACCGTTATCTCTCTACAGAACATTCCAAGGGCCATCCTCAACACAGATGTTCCTGAACATCTCAATGTCAGACAATGTTAAAAACTCCATTTTCCCTTTTACAGAGACATCTGGAAGTCACATATCTGTGACCACCATCAGAAATGAAGTATTAATGGACTTTGACTCACTCTTCTAACCTCAAAATTAACAGATTTAGGATTTCCTCCTCAAGGAAGCCTGGAGGCTTTCAAGCTTCAGATGGAGCAACAGTGTCCCCTAAGGGATCGATTAAAAGTTGAATAAACTTTGCACGTCGGTTTTCCTCATGTCAATGGTACATGCTTTGCCATAATCCCGATCATTACTTTCACCAGTTTTCCCCATTACACTTAGGCGACTGTTACCTCAATCTATACCTATACCTTTTAAATATTGACAACAACAAATACATATATCTACTCAGATATATAAATATATTTGTATACGTGCCCATATAAGTGCCTGAATGAGTTTAATCTCTTAAATCTTTCAGTTATCTTTTAAATATAAACAAACTTCCTCCTACTTCTAATGGTGACACAACAATATTGATAATAATAATAATAATAACAATAATAATGATATACTCATGGATAAATAAGGCACCCGCGCTTGTGTATACCTGTGTGTGTGTGTGTGTGTGTGTGTGTGTGTGTGTTTGTCTTTATGACGTCGTGGGATCCAGAACCAGACAGCACACTCGTCACATGGTGTCCGGAATTTTCGTGGGGTCCAAAAATCCGGTCCCCATTATTATTATCCTTTAAACAGTGAAAGGAAGGTCTAAATAGTGCCCTGTCAAGTTGTCAGCGTTTTCCCACAATGTAACAAACACCAACTTAGTGTGTATAAGTGTGCTTAGCAGACACCACTCTCTCGTGCCAACTAGTGGCAGAGAGTGGTACTCCTGCAACACACACTTTTATACACTTTGCGTTACCTTACGATACATGGACATGCCAGGCGGGTGGAGATTAGAATCAGTGGGAACCCGCACCCTCATAGACTGTTCTTATTTTGGATAACAAGCGTTCCCCGTGGATAACAAGCGCTCCTTGAAGCAACCAGGCGGGTGGAGATTAGAATTGGTAGGAACTACCACCCTCATAGACTGTGCTCATCGTGGTCAACAAGCGCTCCCTGGCTGCTCGTGTTCCCTGCACCTGCACGTGGAAGGGAAAAGTTGATGAAGAGGTAAGTCATGTAACATGTACCAGTGGCGTTTAAGCTCGCTAAAGCTAAAATTAGATCATAAAAGCACAAGATACAATGTTTTAATTAAGTAAAACGGCATTATTATATGTATTATATCGATTATATCTATAGCTAATAATGCAGACACATGCAGCTAGCACGCAGTTCATGTTGTTAATGCCACCGTTTGCACACGGTGTCCATAGTTTAGGTCTAGGGTGTTACAGGTAGTAAAGCTAATGACAGTAGATGATTATAATATTCATTAAGATACTATGTTTCACATTTAAGAAGTCACTTTTTATTTATTCACATTGTTGTTGCTTGGTTTTGATGACAGAATTGTCACCATGAGACGGAGAGTACCCCCCAATGTGGATGCAATAGAACATGCAGTTAAGGCCCTTGACAAGACTACAAAATTGGAAGTAAAATACTTAAATTCTTTTGAAGGTATGTTGAATGCGGTGCAAATAAGTTACATTTATATAGTTCTTTTTTTTTTGGCAGGAAGATTTAACACAATTGTCAGGTGTTGGTGGACTCAAATGCACGACAACCACTGATGCAGTTTAAGGGGTTTATTGAAGAGTAGAGGTCGGGCAGTCCAGGGTCGAGAACCAGTGCAGGCGGTGAGAGAGGCAGGCGAGATCGGCGTCGGGGACGGGCGGAGGTCGATGACAGCGACAGGATCCAGACGGGGCAGACGAGGAACGTAGTCGGAGCCGAGCAGGGTCAAGGGGAAGCGGTCCGAGGACGAGGCGGAGACAGGGTCGGAGACGGGCTGTGGTCAACCGGGAACGAAGGAGAGCAACAAGGAGACAGGCGCTGGATTACTGGTGCAAAGCAAAACAGATAATCTGGCAACTGGGAAACGTGGGAGACTGGTTAATATAGCCAGTGCAGATCAAAGGCGAAGAATGTTGGCTATCAAGATCATAGGGGAAGATTGTTGGCTTGGAGACCGTGACAACAATAAAGCTTCTTAGTCAAATCACAGCCCTCTTAAATTGTGTGTTGGTTAACCATAGTTTCATATTCACAGTGTTTAGAGAAAAGTATAAGCAAAAAAGAAAGATTATTGTATGTGTACTTGTGTACTAGGTCGAGGGGTCTTTGCCACCACTGATTTCAACAAAGGAGACTTTGTTGTGGAATACAGAGGTGAATTAATAAGTTCAAAAGAAGAAGAAAACAGGAGGAGGATATACCATGAAAGATGTGCCGTCTTCATGTTTAGTTTTCACTGGAACGAAAGGACATGGTGGTAAGATTTGGATTGAGTTTTGATTGGAATTTTTAAACAGTTGAATCTGCGCTATCTTGTCTGGTACTTTCAGTTCATTGCTGCAGTTAGGAGTCTGCTCTCTTCTCCAAATGCCATCCAATGAACTTGCTAGTTCTTGTCTTCACCAGATAGATCCCAGATTGAGAAGAATCATAACGTTCTTTCATTTTAACGTGTTTCCAATTTTGTTTAGTCTCTATTATTGCTAGAATCTTGAGCTTTGCCTGCTATGTTATTGTCCAAAACAACAGATATTGCATTTGCAGAGCACCATGAGACCAGTGATGCTTTGTCGTCGGATTGCATAAACAAAATTTGAAATTCTGCTGATGGCAGGGCAAAGTAACAGATCTCTCGCATGTATCAAAAACTCTATATCACTGATTTTTGTTGGTACATGAAGCTATTTAATCTTTTTGTTTCAGAAATGTTGATCAAATTAAAGCTGTGAAAGTTTTTCTTGATTAAAAAAACCCCTTATTCAATAAGATCCACATAAATTCAGTGTATGAATTAAAAGTCATTTGTTAAATCTAATTTCACTAGTTTTAGAAAACAGTCGTATCTTTGGGCCTCTGTTTTCAAGTTTAGATAGCAAAATTTATTAGTTGGTGCCTGATATTTTTTTTTGTTGTTTTGTTTTTTTTGAAGTATTGATGCATCTCGCGAAGATGAGAGTCTTGGAAGACTCGTCAATGATGATCACCTCCATCCGAACTGCAAGATGAAAAAGATGGTAGTTGAGGGAAAACCACACGAAGGGTGAATTCCAATTCCTCCCTTAACCCTCAATCTCAAAAATGCGCGCTCCCGCGAAGTGCAAGTCCCGATTCTCAGAACGTCAAGTTGAGGGACAAGTTTAAGGGCTGTATCGCCCTCAATATTGAGATTCTCCGGCACCAACCCTTGGGAGTAAGGGCTACCCAGAAGGCATTGTGTATTTTCGCCAAGACGTCTTCGAAAAATGGCGATGAAAAAAGCGAGCTTCAAATGGAAGCTGACAAACATTTGCTTCACAATGTTTGTCAGCCGGACCGGCGGTCCCGGCTTCACGTTACTTGTATACCTCGTTGTGTAGCGACGGAGGACTTCTTCTTTTTTCGTCGGCATCTTTTTCCGTCTCCTTCTTCGTCGTCGTCGTCTTCTTGACAGACTGGATGTAGCTTTCGTGTAAGGCCACCCCCCCACAGTCTGAAGACGTAACTGCACTTAAGGGGTGTCCCATTTCTAAGTCACAAGATAGCCCTTAGACTTATTTTTGAGGGCCAAAGATTGAGGGTTAAGGGCGAGGGTTGAGATTGAGGAGTTAAGGGAGGAATTGGAATTGGCCCTTATTTCTTTTGCTCTGAGAGAAATTTGTGCTGGGGAGGAAATTACTTTTAATTATGGAGGGACAGATTTTCCTTGGAGAAAATGGGTATGTGAAATATAAAGTTCTTCTGATATTGGTGTATAATGAAATGAAGGCAATGCGTGTGGTGCTTTTATTCATCTTCATTTTAATATGTCATACCTGTGGATTCTTCAGGGCGGAGGTGAGTCGCTGCCCACCGCTGACCCTTCAGAGGCCAATGCCTTTACATGCAAGGAGCTGGATGTTGAGGGATCTCCGCCACTCCAAAATCAGGTACTGACGCTAGTTTTGAACTCTTGAGAGTGACCAAATTGTTCAAACCAAAGAGTTCAGGCATATTGAATATTTTTTATTCAAAGTATAAATATTAATTTCAACTAACTGGTACAAAACGGATCATTAACCACCAGCTTGTGTGACTCAGGTCATCTTGGTTGAAACATGCCATACGTGTGGATTCTTAAACATTTTGTTCAATTAAAACATTTGAAAGATCACTTCATATGTCAAAGGTCTTTGATTCGGCGTGTGGTCCCCACATCATGCTCAGACCTGACGGGAGTGTGTGCTTGTGTCTCGGTGGTGTCCAAGTTTGTTCAGAGGCTACACCGACACACACTTCTATCAGGTCCAGTGGCATCATGGGGACCTCCGCTACAAAGTTATATTAGACATATTGAACACAATTTTTAGCCTGTGAGCTGCCTATGAAGGAAACCAATGCCGCCATGTAACTGTAACTAAATGTTGAGCGCTGTTTGTTTGTTACCAGTTAGTTTAGATGCTGGTTCCAGCTCAGTTTTGTCCTGTCAAACCTCTTTAAAAAAACAACTCACTTTGACATCAGAAATTGGACCTGAGTGAAATTTTGAATGATATTGAGTGAGATACAGGAGATGGCTAATTCTGTCATATGTTTTTTGTTTTGTTTTGCTGAATTTACTTTTGCTTTTTAATGTTGGATCGCAATGATATTGTCCAGCTGCTCACTATTGATGTTTTACTGATTCCTTCAGGGTGGAGGTGAGTCGCTGCCCACCGCTGAGCCTTCAGAGGCCAATGCCTTTACATGCAAGGAGCTGGATGTTGAGGGATCTCCGCCACTCCAAAATCAGGTACTGACGCTAGTTTTGAACTCTTGAGAGTGACCAAATTGTTCAAATCAATTCACTAATTGAATAATTAATTGATTAAGTGCTGTTAAGTTTCTCTTTTCCTTTTACCCTACTCGTGAAGTTTAGATTAGGCATTTTAAAAAGACCTTTTAATAGGTCAATCAGGTTTACCTGTTCTTTTGCCATGTCTGTGTTTCAGACCATGACCATCAACTCTGAAGTCAGTTCTTCATCACAAGTTCAAGATTTTGTTACGAGGCTACGTAGGAACAAAAGCATACAGGTCAGCAAAAAGTATAATTTGTGACTTAAGACATTATAAAAACAAAATTACATTCATGTGTAATATCTATATATTTATTTTTTTTTTTTTTCTGTCTCAAGATGAAGAACAAAATTCAATTTGATTCTGATGAGCTGTTCGACACAACCTCAGCTGATAGTGGAGAAGAGTACATCCCTAAGCCTAGCGAGGACTCTGATACAGACAAGAGTATCACTCTTGACCCTATATACAAGAAAAACTGCATCAACTCTGACATTAGGAAATGTGTCTCTCAGTCGTTGAACATTCTCAAGAACCAAACTGGTGCTCGAAAGTCACGCTCAAAAACAAGACGCACTGCTGTGAGGCAGAAAAGGCAACGTCTTACAAGTATACAAGGTTCAACGCCACAAAGATGTCGTGGCAACTCATCAAATGAGAGTGGAAGTGACACTGAAGGAGTTTTAGAAAACTCAAAGCAACATCTTCCAGATGGTTCTTCTTCCGTAGTTAAATGTACGGCTGAAAGTTCCCTTACTATTCTTGCAGTCCCCAAGAAGGAGAATGGGTCAAGAATGTACAATAAAAAGCAGTATTATTTATACTGCAAATTGGGAGTTGGAAAAATGGCTAGACATTTGGAACGTGCTCACAAAGATAAACCAGAGGTTGCACAGGCCATGTCTTTCCCAAAAGGATCCAAAGAAAGACGAATGCACCTTGAACATTTGAGAAACAAAGGCAACTTCGCTCACAATGTTAATGTTTTAAATACTGGTTCAGGAAAACTTGTTCCTTGCAAGCAACCACAACAAGAAACTCAAGCACAAGATTTTCTTCATTGTGTGTATTGTCAAGGCTTTTTTCCAAAAGAAAATCCTTTGGAGGCACGTGTTAACCTGCAAGTTTAAACCTTGTGATCGTCAAAAACTTGGAAAATCCCGTGTTCAGGCCCTCTGTTCCTTTGCTTTACCTCCATCACCTGGTGTCAAAAAAGACCTTTGGAGGCTATTACACAACATAGTTCAGGATGACATTTTTGCTGCAGTCAAAACTGATGCTTGTATGCTGGAGTATGGTGAACATCTGTATAACCTATGATGCAGGCAAACATGAATACATACGGCAGAAAATGAGAGCTGGGCAGGCTTCTCGTTTGTTCTAGAAAAAACACTGCGTTGAAGTCAATTGAAGACCACATAAGACCTGCAAATTTCATGAAAGTCGTAGAGGGAGTGAAAAATGTAGCCGGCTACAACAGTGAGACCAATACATACAGACGCCCAAGTTTGGTGCTCAAAATTGGACATAGTTTAGTCAAGATTTCTCTGCTTGTTGAAAGTCGTGCAAATGTTCAGAGCAACTTTACTGCAGCGAAAGAAGCCCGTACGTTCCGCAGAATATATGAGACAAGATGGAATGAAATGATATCAGCCGCATCACTGAGAACACTTCAGGAATCCAAGTGGAATACACCTCAGCTGCTCCCATTCACAAGTGATGTCCAGAAGCTTCATACTTATTTAGATGTGCAACAGAAACAAGTTTACAGCAAATTGTCAACAGAAGCATCACCTGAGACATGGAAAGAATTGGCAAAACTCACACTGACCAAGTCATATTGTTTAACAGAAGAAGAGCAGGTGAAGTGTCAAAAATGCCTTTGTCATCATATTTGTTACTGAATCCATCAGACCTACAGGAAAACGTCAGTGAAACCCTCTCAGAGTTGGAAAAGAAACTGTGTGAACATTTCAGAAGAACAGAGATAAGAGGAAAGAGAGGGAGGAAGGTTCCAGTGCTCTTGACTCCATCAATGCAAGAGTCACTGGATCGGCTGGAATGGCAGGAATGTGGGGTCCTTAAGGAGAACACTTACCTGTTTGCACGGCCATCAGCGTTAACCTGCTACCGCGGTTCCGACTGCCTTCGGCTCTTTGCAAAAAATTGTGGTGCAAAAGGTCCTGACCATCTAACCTCGACAAAACTCCGCAAACAGACAGGAACACTGTCCCAAGTTTTAAACCTCAGCAACACGGAGTTGGATCAATTAGCTGATTTTCTTGGCCATGACATCAGAGTCCATCGGCAGTTTTACAGGCTTCCAGAAGGAACGCTCCAGCTTGCTAAAATAAGCAAAGTCCTTGTAGCTCTGGAGCAAGGACGCCTTTCAGAATTTAAGGGCAAATCTCTCGACGATATCAACATTGATCCTGAGGGTATGTCTGAGTTATTTTCTTTGCATTAATTGATGAAATAAATGATTCTCATCTAAAGTGATTAAACTTACGCTGTATGTAATCCAATTTATATTTATTGAAAAATTGTGCATCTTAGTCGGCCTTCATGAACTGGCATTTTCCTTTCTGTATTTTTTTTTTTCGATCCTGTGAAACATCAGAGGATGTACAGATGGAAAGTGACACTGAGGTGGTGGAAAAAACAGATTCACGTCGTAAGTAGTTTCATGCTGTCACAATGCTGGTCTTTGTGAACATTATGACAACCATTTATCATTACACTCTGCACATTTTAAGTTAATAAGGTGAACCCTGATTCTTAACACCAATTTGTTTGCATTGCAAATCTCTTGTATCGAGCTACATTGGGGCCAAAAGTCTAAAAAATTAAAACGTCACAGCATAATCACTTTATTTTACCTGGTAGGAAAATCCTTAGCAGGGCAAATCCATGCCTGCTATTTTTTTAAACAGCTAGGCCTCCTAATTTATTGTGACACAACATTAAGTGTATTTTTTCATTTCAGAGTGTCTGGACGTAGTCAGTCAGAAAGATCAAAGCGACAGTGATTTGCCAGACGAGGTGCATGGTGTTGCAACACCAGTACAGGACACCATGATAACTTCACAAAAAAAAAAGGGGGAAAAAAGCAAAAGGTAAGTTTTGTCATTAATCTCTACTTCTGCTAATGCTGTTGTCTTGGTTGGTTTTGCAGAGGGCCTTTTCACTGACAAGTATGTTATCAAAGAGGAGGAAAGCAGATGCATGCTCAGCACAGATTACAGTTTGACACAGATTAGGCTCTGCAGATGGTGCATATGTCGAAGTGTCCTTGAGCAAGACAATAAATGGCAAATTGCTCCGGATGTTGGTATTATTAGTGTTAGGTTAACATTAATACTGAATGCTTTGGATAAACAGCTGATATCTGACATCACTGTAAGAATGTGTGTGAGCAGATGATTTGCTTGTAGTTAGTTCTTAGTATGTGGGCAGACTAGAAAGACACTATTTCTAATAATAAATATGATTAAATAAATAAAATGTTATCTTTTGTGTTATTTCTCATGGCTTTGAGCAACAAGTAAGTCAGTTTTGTTTTCTCAAATTAAGTCATTTTCATTGAACTTCAGACATGTTACATTTGTTGTTTGTCTGTAGGTTTCCAGCCTACCCAAAGACGAACATGGAACAAAGAAAATCCATGCAGTTGAAAAACACATGATGTCCTTCATCACCTCATTTCGCGTTCCAAAAAAAGCCAACTGCGAGAGGTGTCTTCAAATGGAAAAAGAAGCACTCAAAAATAGAAATTGGTTGGCTATAAAATTCTACATAAAAAATTGAATTACAGTACAGTACATTACAGTATCAAAAACAAATTTTAAGATGGTCATTTAACGTATTATCCCATCTGTTCCACTTTTTGTGCTCTGTTCAAATGTTTTGCCTCAATCGGTCACAGCATTTTGTTTTTTGTTTTTATCAATGTGCTCCTGGAAGGCACACGGAAGGCAGTATTGTTGCATTTTTTCTTTTTGTTTTGTTTTCTTGTTTTTTTATTTTCTTGTATTTTTTAGATTTTGTCATTTAAAAAGCCTCAATCGTTTTTAGTTTGTTATATGCTTCTTTTTTACAGAAGCTAGTGTGACTTTTCATTTCCTTTTTTTTCTTTGACATATATAGACAAATATATATATATATATTTTATACATTTTCTCATGTTTTTTTTGATAGACCTTTTTCATGGCATTATTGCCTGTTTTTTTTTTTTTTTTTCTTTTCCTATATTTTTTTTATTTTTGCAGTTGAAGAGCAGGTCTCAATGTTTATATACTGTCAAATTATGTTTATGTATCGTTCAAAATAACATAATAAAAAAGATCTCAGAAATTGCAATTGAATCACAGTGGTAGTTATTACATTTAAAGCAATTTGTATTAACGGCAAAATTTTATATATCATCAAAGGAAATGAAAAGAAAAGACTCCATATGCGTATATTTATATGTATATATATACATACATATATATGTATATATATATGTATGTATATATATGTTCACAAGTGCTTTCAAAGAACAATACTAGACAACCTCAGGTAACAAATTCCACAAAATGGGAACTTTAAAAAATAAAATAATGAAGAACAATCTTCACAGTAAACCTGAGTGAATTTTTTTTTCCTTCTTAACAGTACAAACACACAATGCTCTGAAGAACTACACAACTGCCACTAAGAGAGAGCATAAACACACTACTGGAGCAACTGTTGCAGTGGTGCCAGTTCCTCACAGAGTCCAACCACTTCATGGATGTTGTCCTACAAATCCTCAGTACGACATTTGGGGCAGTAACTGCTGCTTTTGTTCCACTCCAAGTCTTACACCCAATTAGGCTCCTGCAGCTGGTTGAGAACATTGGCTTATCTAAAAGACCTTTAATAAAAAAAATATGTATTCATTTCAATGTACACACTCAGCCATTTGTATATATTCAGTTTGGGCTCTAGAATTTAGTTGATTGCTCTTTCTGTTCTTTTCATTTTATGTATATTGATGACAAATGTGTGAGTCAATTAGCCAGTTTAAACATATCTCTAAGATCATAAGAAAGTCTGTTTTGAGTGAGTTGGTCAAATAAGGAACTGTAATGTGTTGCAAATTACTGAATAATTTCAATGTGTAAAATGCTGAGTAAGCAATATATTTGTGAATAAATAGAGAGCTCATGGTACGCCCGAAAAAGGTGACACGTGTTCTCCGCCTCATCCTTGCAAATGTTTTCTTGTGTTCATTAGATGAGGTGATCTTTAAATGTCTGGACCCATGCCCTCTGCTGCGGGGGTGCAACATTTGTGCCAACACAGGAGGCTGTCTTAAAAAGGAGTGGCTGTGTGACACCAACCAATCGCTCTCTCACACATATGGGAGCTTAATTATCAAATCATTAACAATATCAAAATAAAGTCAGTGGAAACAGCATCAACAAACAAGTATGAATATATACAATCAATACTGAGCTGTTGTGACTGGATACATCAGATCCTAATAAAAGGTAATGACTAATGGTCACTGTCAAAAATTGAAATGAATACGACATACAGTGCATAACCACAATAAGAAATTACAATAATAGAGAAATTATTTTGCAATGAAAGATCTGAATCAGTCTGGAAAAAAGCAGGATATACCTACATATGTAAATGAGCACAGAACCAAGAGACACAGATAAATGAGCCTGGTGATGTAAACACAAACATACGTGGCTGCATCTTCCACAGCTGGGCAGGAAACTCCACAACAAAACATAAAAAATAATAACAAAAAAAATCTGAGTAATCACAGGAAACTAGTGAACAACAATTTGTCATTAAGTCCCTTATGAGCCAATGTTTGAAGGGTGTAGATCCAGAGCGCCTCTCTCTGTTTTAATAATTTGTCATGGTCACCCCCTCTGGGTGGTAAGGTGACCTGTTCAATGCAAGAAGGAGATATCATGGTGGGCATTATTAAAGTGTATAGCTATTGGATAGTTTGCATCATTTTTGTGGATGCTGCTTTTATGTTGACTAATTCTTTGAGTTTTCTTGTGGTTTTTCCAAAATAAGCCAGCCCACATGGACACCGTATCATATATCCATGTTGACATTGAGAGTGACAGTCTGAGTTCTCATTTCAAATCTATCCTTGACTCCTTAGGCTTTCTTCAAGTTGTGAATGTACCCACTCATAAGCATAGTCATACTTTGGATCTTGTGCTCACTTTTGGACTTGGTGTGGAGCAGTTGACAATCTTTCCCCGAAATGACGTTTTGTCTGACCACTTTCTGATCACTTTCGGCTTTATTGTGGCGGATCACATTCCCCAAGCAAGGTCTATAATGAGTAGAAACATTTCGGACTCTGTTGTTGCTGAATTTAAAGAGAGGCTTCCTGATCTGCTTGATGCTCTTGTACCTCTGGACATGCTTCCGGCCTCTCCCCCCACCCACTTGACTGATCTTGATCTTGACTCCCTGACAGATCGTTTTTCTGGTATTCTGAAATCAACATTGGATGATCTTGCCCCTTTTAAGGTAAGAATGAATAGGCAGGATCGATCAGCCCCTTGGTTTACTTCCTCTACTTGCAAATTAAAACAAAATTTGCGAAGGCTTGAGAGAACTTGGCGTTCGTCAAAAACAGCTTCATCCTTCAAGACTTGGCAGGATTGCTTTAGGTCCTATAAAAAGGCCCTGCGTATCAGTAGAACTTCCTACTATTCTGCTCTTATTGACTCCAACAAGAACAATCCAAAGTTTTTATTTAGTACAGTTGCTAAGCTGACGAGGAGCCATCATTGTGTTGAGCCATGCGTCCCTATTGGCCTGTCAAGCAACGATTTCTTGAATTTCTTCCAGCAAAAAGTAGAAGATATTAGAACTGAGATTGGGAATTCTTTGTCTTCCACTGGTCACATGGTAGATCTTTCTCAACATGGCAACCCCAGTGTTTATTTCGGGAGTTTTCGGCAAGTTGGACTCTCTGAACTTGATTCTCTTGTCTCCTCTGCTAAGCCGACCACGAGTCTTTTGGACCCAATTCCAACCAGGCTTCTCAAGGAGGTTTCCCCATTGCTTCATTGTGTCATTCTTAGAATTATCAATCATTCTCTATCAACAGGTTTTGTCCCTCATGCCTTCAAAGTGGCTGTAATCAAGCCCCTGATCAAGAAACCCAATTTGGACTCGAGTGTGCTTTCAAATTATAGGCCAATCTCGAACCTTCCGTTTCTCTCTAAGATCTTAGAAAAAGTTGTTGCTAGGCAGCTTGTGGACTTCTTGAACGACAGCAATCTATTTGAGGTTTTTCAGTCAGGCTTCAGAGTTGGACATAGCACTGAAACTGCATTGCTTAAGGTAAGTAATGATCTCTTGTGTGCATCTGACCGAGGTCTTCTCTCTGTTCTGGTCCTTCTAGATCTCAGTGCAGCATTTGATACAGTTGACCACAGCATTCTTCTTAGGAGATTAGAAAATGCTATTGGCATCAAGGATCGCGCCTTGGACTGGTTTGGATCTTACTTGTCTGACCGCTTTCAGTTTGTTCATGTTCATAATCATTCATCGGAACGTAGGGAGGGTTAGTCATGGTGTCCCGCAAGGATCTGTACTTGGGCCACTCCTCTTCAACATCTACATGTCACCTCTTGGTGACATCATCATCAAAAGCATAACATCAGTTTCCATTCCTATGCAGATGACACACAGCTGTACTTGTCTTTTAAGGCAAATGAGGCTCATCAGTTGGCCAAATTGGAATCTTGTCTTCGTGATGTTAGAGCTTGGATGACACAGAATTTCTTGTTGCTTAATACCGATAAAACTGAGGTCATTATATTTGGTTCGCGAGAGAGTAGGGACAGAGCCTTTGATGGACAGGGGATGGACACTTTTGATCAGGACCTGACCTTTAATTCTCATATTCAGAATGTGGGTAGGTCAGCTTTTTTCCACTTAAGAAACATTGCCAAAATTCGAGGTTTTTTGTCCTTCAAAGACGCTGAAAAAATAATCCCATCATCCTCCTTCATGCCAGAGAAATATCAGCTGTTTCCTACATTGACTGAGGTGCTTTTGAAACTTTGATCTTGTCTTCATGGTGTTGACTTTCTAAATGTCTGTGGTGAATACATGGAGATCTTGACAGAAGAGAAATCTACTAACAAGCAGAGACTTTATCTGGATTGTCTTGTTGCTTTATTGCTTCAATTCAACAGTTGATCATTGACTTGACATTGTTGTGCAATATAGACCGATGGCATATTTCATGACTTATTGATTGACTATTGTCACATTGAGCGCAACAACCAGAATCAAAAGACAAAATTCTCTCACAATATTTACATGCATTCATCTGATTGTTGACAAACGGATCAACAGTCAGAAGGTTGATCAGATGGATGAGTTGTTGAAAGGTCAAAGGTCAGGGTGGAAAGGTCCAGAGTGGAAACAGACCTCAGCAGTCTCTCTGACTGTGACTTCAGTCACACTTTCATCAACTCAGCTGAAGAACCTGAAGGAACCCAGAATCCAACATGTAGCGGCTGAGTGAAGGAGGTCTGGACTCTGTGGAGGAGCTCCATGGTTGCAGAGACGCTGTAGAAGGACAGAAGACCTGCTCTGTGGTCCAGGTACACCCCCACTCTGGGGGACCGAGGACCTGAGACATCAGTCCTGATGCTGTTGTGAAGAAACTCATATCCACCTGAGGAACAATATAAACTCCAGGATTTGTCATTGGATCCAAATCCACATTCCTCTGACCTTCCTGCTCTGCTGATGTTCCTGTAGGCCACTGCTACACCAAACCAACATCTCCACTCCACCTCCCAGTAACATCGTCCAGTCAGACCTTCTCTACTCAGGACCTGCTTCCTGTCATTGAATCTGTCTGGATGATCACAATAAGACTGAACTTCCATCATGAATGTCACTTTTCTGTTCTCCTCAGATAATAACAGACGTTTGTTCACTGTGTTTGGATCCAGAGTGATTTGAGGTGAACATCTGAGGAAGTCCTCTCTGCTCCTGGGTTCTGGTACCTTCAGTAGAACATCAACGTTGCTCACTGTCCATGAGATGTTTGTCTGAGTCTCCATCAGAACTTGCTGTATTTCATCTCTCAGCTTGGTCACAGCTGCTGCCACTTCCTCAAAGTATCTCAGAGGACGGATCTCCAGGCTGGAGGAGTCTGGAGACGGACTGAGTGCTGGCAGTGAGGAGAAGCTGTGGAGAAACTGGCTGTGGTCCAGTGTGTGTGAGATCTTCTCCAGCTCAGCATCTCTCCTCTTCAGCTCCATCATCTCCTGCTCCAGCTTCTTCTCAAACTCTTTGACTCCACTCACTGCTGCCCCCTGTGTGGATCTGACCTGCTGCTGCACCTCAGAGCGCCTTTTCTCCAGCAGACAGATCATCTGGGTGAGGATCTTCTCGCTGTCCTTCACTGCTTTATCAGCAGAGCCGTTGATGGACTCCACCTCCTTCTGAAGCACCTTCAGGTCTTCCTCTGTGTGCTGGATCTTCTGCTGTATCTTCTGCCTGGTCTCCTCCAGCTCTCTTTGCCTCTCAGTCCTCTCTGCTGCTGCTGCCACTGTGTCGTGACCTTTATGATCATCCACACAGCATAAACCACAGATGATCTTCTGATCAGTGCAGCAGAACATCTTCATCACCTCATCATGACGAGGGCAGATGTTCTCCTGGAGCTGCTGGCTGGGTTCCACCAGCTTGTGCTTCTTAAATGTTGAAGACTGACGATGAGGCTGGAGGTGAGAGTCACAGTAGGAGGCCCGACAGACCAGGCAGGACTTGAGGGCCTTCAGTTTCCTCCCAGTGCAGACATCACAGGCCACATCTCCAGCTCCAGCATAGCAGTGATCAGCAGGAGCATTTTGGAGTCCAGTCTTCTCCAGGGTCTCCACTAGAGCTGCTAACATGGTGTTCTTCTCCAGGACAGGCCTCGGTGTGAAGGTCCTCCTACACTGAGGGCAGCTATAGACTCTCCTCTCCTCCTCTGCATCCCAGTGGTGTTGGAGACACGTCCTGCAGTAGCTGTGTCCACAGGAAGTGGCCACTGGATTCTTGAGAAGATCCAGACAGAGGCAACAAGATATCATTTTTGGGTCCAGCTGAGCTGCTGCCTGAGCCATTTCACCTCTGAGAGCCACTGACTGACTGACTGACTGACTGACTGACTGTTCCACCTCCTCAGTAGTGGAGCTACTTAAAGCTGAAGGAGAGGAAACAACCAGTCAGGGCTGTGATTGGCTGCAGGCAGCACAGGGGGCGGGGCTTCTAACCTCCTGACTAATTCCGGGAAGAGGAGTGTCAGGGTGTGTGTGTGTGTGTGTGTTGTATGTCTGCTTGTGCACTTTGTTTACTTGGCGCTGAAGACAGACGACGACGAATCAAAGTTCATAGTTCACAATCTGAGTCGTCGTTTGCAGCTGATGTCATTGCTGCTGCTGCTGCCACACACACACACACACCAGCAATGTTCCCTCTCAGCTGCGCTGACATAGATTGCGTAACAAAGTGAAGAGGTGCCACTCCGCTCTATTTTCACTGGCTAACAGCAGCACACTGGCTTAGCTTGTCTATTCAGAGAAGAGCTATCACTCTGGCTTATTTTTCAATCTATGTTATCACATACATAATACTGCTCATTCATTGGTAGTTGAATTGTTAGGTGTGCTTGATCAGTAATTTACATTTTTTTTAAATAATAATTTAACATATTGTTAATTATGCCGCAGATAAAATCAATAAGTTTAAAACATCCATTATGTTATTAAACCAGGAAGACAGAGAAAATCCAACTAATGTAGTTTCTCAATTTAAAGTTGTCGACTGCTTCACTTATTTAGGCATTCAAATTGTTCCGCTGCTGGATAACATCATAGAATCTAACTATAAACCAGCAATTCAAGAAATCTCAAATTCTTTAGATAGATGGGCTTATTTTCCAATGTTGTTATTGGGGAAAATAAGCACTCTTAAAATGAATGTACTGCCTAAACTATTATATTTATTTCAAAATTGACCACCGCCACCTCCAAGCAATCCATTTTCTCAGCTGAAGACACTTTTCATCAAGTTTTTATGGAACAAAAAACGCTCCAGGCAGCGCCTATCGTTGCTGTACCTGCCGTATGACAGAGGAGGGTTTAAATGCCCACAGCCATTCTGGTATTACTGGGCCGCGCAACTGAGAACACTGATGTTTCACTTCTCAGAAGAGAACGTGCCACTGTGGAGGGAGATGGAAGGTTATTCACTGAAGCTTCCCTTATCCATTTACCTTTACTTAGCAGATTTTAAGAAACTCCAAAATAACACTAAGAAATCCTATGACTAAAAATATGATTACCGTCTGGCAACTAGTTGAGAAATATTTCAAGGACGCAGCCTCACTCTCATTATTTAGTCCGATATCGGGAAACGATCTCTTCCCCCCAGGAGGAGGTGAGGGGGGATTTAAAATATGGGCTGAGCAAGGGTTACAAAAAGTAGGAGATCTTTATAATCCTGTTGATAAGCATCTGATGTCTTTCCATGAAATTGTTGTTAAACACGACCTACCTCGCAGCCAGTTCTTCAGATACTTGCCTTGTGTATTCCTAGCCTGTCAACACTTGAAAGAATGATGATGAAAGGCTGCCAGGGGAGGGGCCTGATTTCTAAAATATATATATCCAGCTGGTGGATCAGTCTTCAGAATCCTCGTTAAATAAGCTTGAGTCCTGGAGAGAGGACCTACAGGTTGACCTCTCCACTGAGGAGTGGGAGAAGGCCTGCACCAAAGCACAATCTCAGACAGTGAATACCCGGTTGAAATGGCTGCAGTACAACTGGTGAATGCGGTCTTACATGACGGTCAAGTTGAATGAATTCAACAGCGCCGTACCAGATGTGTGCATAAACTGTGATAAAGAAAAGGGCTCGATCTTTCACTGTTTGTGGCAGTGTTCTCAAATTCAGAAATTCTGGGGAGAAGTGAAAGAATGCATTGAGGAGATATTAGGGATACAATTACTTTTAGAAGCCAAGCTTTTTCTTTTGGGTTTTTATCCTCCAAACTGTAACGTAAGAAAGAAGCATGGATTATTTTTAGACATAGGTCTGCTCTTGGCCAAGAGAGTGATCGCACAGGCTTGGAAAGATGTGGATAGACCGAGGAGGGGCAGATGGTTTTCAGAATGAACAGCAACTCTGCCCTTAGAAAAGGTCACATATGCAATTAGGGGTAAGATAGCAATGTTGGAGAGCATCTGGGGCCCCTTCGTAAAGTATCTTGCTAAAGCCAGGAATGAGCCCTAAATCTTCATTCTGTGTAATATATAGTGAATGATATCAATGTAAAGGTGCTTGTGTATACTTATTCCCCCTTTCTCTCTCCTTTTTATTTATTTATTTATTTTTTATAGTTTTACTTTTTATTTAATTAACTTAATTTCTTTGTTTACTGTGGGTATTTTTTTTTTTTTGGTTTGTTTGTTTTTTGAGTCTCTTTTGGTAGCTATGTTTTGGTCGTGAGCTCAGTTTGGTTGTGGGCAAGAGTTTCAAGTTCTTGTTCTATATTGTGTATTACTATGTTTGAAAATAAATAAAGATATTGTTGGAAAAAAAAAATATGGCGCCGATGACGACGCTGAAGCCCTCCCCCACAGTTTCAAACAATCATAGAGGAAACCCTGATGGGTCGTAGAAATGCTAATAAAAAAAGTGAGTAGTTAGATATTTTACAGACAAAGAGTTACAGGGATTCACACTGTATCACAAGCTACAGCACACGTATTTCTTCCAGAACATTACCCTCAGCCAGGCCACAACTGGACCTCAGCCAGGCCAAAGCAGGACTCTTCCTATGGTTAAAGCAGGACTCTCACATATAACACACTACACATCTCATCAACAACAAGATTTTGCTCTTTTTCATTTGAAGTGGGCCAAATCACTTCTATTCAAAGTAAACTCATGAAAATTACTGCTGGAATTTGATTCTTTTAATAAGCCATGTAACTTGCTATGATCCAAGGTTTTGAACAGGTGTGATACTGGTGTGTGTGGCCACAGCGTGCACACCTGATGTTGCTCACAGTGGTCCTCAGTGTGCTCAAGGAGCTTGTGTTGAAGAATTAGAGAGAACATTGGCTGCAGGTCATCCAGGGTGCAGAGCCCAGACCCCTGAGGGACAGGTGAGGACCTCCAGCCTCCACCTTCTGATTGGCTGCTGCTGATCCTGTCATCATGTGACCTGCTCATAGAATCTGACTAATAGAAACCTGCTGTTTTCTGCTGCAGGTCCCACTGAGGACCACAAGGTCAAGGCAGAGGTCATAGCCTGGTGGTGAAGGTCAGTGACACACACACACACACACACACACACACACACCTGAGGATCCACTGCGTGTGTGTCCTTCATCAGGAGGAAGTCATGCTAGGCTCTGCCCCCTCCCCCACAGACCTGCAGAGGCGGGGTCGATGCTGCTGCTCCACCAATCAGGTAGTCAAACTGTGGTCAGGTGACTCACCTGGACTCCGCAGACTGTGACCTCACAGCCTCTCAGGCTCCGCCCACCACTGCCACCACGGCGTCGGACGGCCTGCAGCACAGCGCACTGGAAGCCCCGCCCAGCCCCTCCGACCCCAGGGGGGCGGGGCCTCAGCTTCAGGTTAGTCCTGCTGCTGAGCTGCACTGCTGCTGGTTGCAACAACTTCTGACTGTGTGTGTGTGTGTGTGTGTGTGTGTGTGTCGGGGTGTGTGTGTGTGTGTGCTCCTCCAGTCACAGGGTAAGTCAACATCAGCAGGTCCACTTGTGGCTGCAGGTCTCCAAGAAAACAATGAGGGAAACAGAGGGCCAGATCCACAAAGCGATTGCGCGGCTTTTGCGCCTGAAACTCTGTGTAAATAGCGCCAAAAACGGTGATTCCGATCCACAGAGGGGACGCAAACGTGAAAATCGGCGGAAAATGCACCGAGGCGCAGGTAGCAGCAGGGCTGCACCAGACTCATTTGAATGTATTTAAATGAGTCATTATGCGCAAAAGGACACACCCCCTTCTATGCAAATATGCCCCATTCAAACAGCGGCAGATCCAGAAAGAGTTTGCGCTCGTGTCCGCACGCACTTTGACAGACGGAAACACCGCCAGCCAAAACCAGGCGCAGTTTCTGTCTGTCAAAGTGTTTCTGGCTTCTGAGTGAAACTTTCCTCTCTGAAAAGCCTGAAATATATATATGGCTCCCCAAATTTTATATATACATAGGCATAGACTACAGTATATATGCCAATATTTTAGATAGGCTATGAAAAATACAAATGGTACTCAGGTGTTGGTGATTGTCTTGTTTATATAATGACTAACGCGTCTTGACTTTCTTTCCATTATGGCAGCAGTCTTGGTTAGACGGAGGAGGCATCGTAATGCCAGGCGCGTGCAGGAGCGCGTTTTCTTTTCCGTGCATCCATGAACACAAACCAAACACATGCACTCACGAACAACCTTTGGCGCAAACTGCTCTAAGGTTGCCAGGCCGCAACATTCGCACCTGTTTCAGGTGCCGTGTTTGTGGGTGTGTTTGCACCTGCATGTCATTAGTGTAAAAACCTTTGGCGCAAAAATCAGTGGCGCAGATTGCAGCCTCAATCTCGCCGCAAAACGCGCCGCATTTCACCGCTGTCCGCCCTTCTTTGAGGATCTGCCCCTGAGTGGTGACTTTTAGCAGGAGGCTGTCAACACAGGGCTAACTCAGCTGCTTTGTGTTGGATGGTGAGTGGAGTGAAGCTGCTCCACTGGAGTCCAGGATGGAGATGAAGATGTGACAGTGGCAGAATGAGGAGCTTTGATCAGTGTGAAGGATTCATGCAGACAGTCAATCAACACAATCAACACATTGAACACACAAACACATCACATCCTTCCTTCATTTGGCAGCAGACAATTAAACAGCAGTTGGATCCAAGATGCAGTGGAATCCAAAGAGACGCCAGTGAAGGAACTCTGATCCAGTGGAGCTCCAAGCTGCAGTGACTTTACACACAACTGAGCATCATGTTGAGTTGAAGCAGCAGATCAGAGCAACACTGTCAGTCACAACAAGACGTGTTCACACTCAGTGGCTGGAACACACTGGAGTGTAAAGCTGCACTGAGTTCCCTGGTTGAGGAGACTGCAGTGGAGACACTGAGGACCTGCTGATGAAGATGATGATGGTGGTGGTGATGGTGATGATGATGACCACAACTTCTCTCTCTGCTCTCCTACATTGCAGATATTACATTCAACTATCAGAGCTTCAGTGTGCAGTGGTGTCTTCAGCTCTGCAGTCCAGCCCCTCCCACCTCACACTGCTGGACCTGAGTTCCACCACCCTGAAGGATCCTGGAGTGAAGCTGCTCTGTGCTGGACTGCAGAGTCCAAACTGCAGACTGGAAGTTCTCAGGTCAGTTCCTGCTTTCTACTGGTGGACAGTGTGTGTCAGCAGATGACAACTGGTGTGTAACGCTGCTCAGTGTGAAGACTTTGGAAGCAGATATTAAAGACTCATCTAGACAAAGTGGATGTTGTTGATATTTTCATATCAACAATCTGCAGCCAGAAAAGGCTTTGGATGGTGGAAGAAAGTGTGGAAAATGTCTCCAGTCACTTTGGAGCTCAATGGAAGTTGTTGATTGGTGATGAAGGTCACATGACTGAGCAGAAGATCCTGTGAAGAAATATTAGAGGCAGATTAATAGTGCAGCAGTATTTCATCATCTTGTCCTTTGAATGTGTTTGACTTGTAACGAGACTCTGATGACTGAAAACAGCCACAAGCACACAAAGGACTCACTGATTATTTTCCATCTTCACTGCTGATTGGCTGCACACTGACTGACACACTGCTGTTGTTATTGTGTTGACAATAGGGATGCACCGATCCGATACAGGGATCGGTATCGGATCCGATATTGAATAAAATTCTAGATCGGGTATCGGTGACAATGAGCCGATCCGATGGCCCGATCCATAGGAGCAGTTCCGTTCTGTGTATTTCTATGCTGTGCGATGCGAGTGACGTCTGCGACAGAGCGGCGGCCGTGCGGTTGACGCAGTTGACACGGTTTTCAAAGTGGAGCGAGCGAAAGGATCCGCCGTCTGGAACTACTTTCCACGGCTACATGCAATATCTGCACCGTTGATGTTCCGAGAGGCGGTAGTAAAACTTCTAGCTTCAACACAGCTAACTTAATTAAACATCTCCCAAGATTTCACCCGAAAGAGCACGCTGAGTTCGTCGAACTGAATTAAAAAAAAAAAAAAACGGTCGAAAATATTTGTCCGAGGCGGCTCTACCTGAACTTTACAGTAAAGTGTGCAAACATACTGGAGGACATAAAATATATCAAAGCGTTTAGCTTTACAACCGATATCTGGAGCTCCGACGTTTCCCCCGTGTCACTTTTGAGTGTAACAGCACACTGGCTGTATGAGAGTTTCGTTCTACGCAGTGCAATGTTAAATGCAGCGAACTTTCATGGGTCACACACGAGCGAGGCAATTGCCGCTAGCCTGAAGGATATTTTGACAAGTGGCAAATTCCGTTGAGCAAAGTCCATGTGATTCTGAGGGACAATGCTAGCAACACGAGAAAGGCGATGGACAACATGGGAGTGCGTAGTGTGGGCTGCGTCGCACATACAATGCACCTGGTAGTCAACGGGGGACTTCTCTCACAGCGCGCTGTGAGTGATGCTGTTGCATGTGGGAGAAAAAACACGTTACCTCTGACTTTTTTTTTTTTTTCTTTACCAATATATTGAAGCTATTCTGTTATTCAGCTGGTTTTATAATGGGTGTTAAAGTTCTGTTTGCACAATTTCACTACACCGTTGTAGCTGATTGCTGTTTACTTTGAATATCTGCCATTCAAGCTCATGAAGCTATTGTTTTGTTTCTCAATTTCAGCTCCTTTACTATTTATTTTACATTGCACTTTGAATTCCTAATTGCACTGAATGAACCATTTTAAAGAGGGTTTGTTCCTTTTTCATGTTGTTTGACCAAGATGCTTTCCCCCCCAAGTTTCAGCTTCTCTTTCATTTTACATTTTGTGTTATACTCCTAATTGCACTGACTGAACAGGGAGATATTTATTATATATATATATATATTTTTTTTTTTTTCATGTTTGACTTTGACAAAGCTAGTAAGCTATTTGTTTATTTTGAATTACTGTACTGGTACACAGTATTAAATAAGTTTTTCAGTACATCTGGATCATTTTATTTGTTTTTAGAAAATGAGGAAAGTCTGACATTGCCTTGCACAAAAAGACAGTTTATTCTAAACAACAAGACATAATTTGTTAGGTGATTCAATGCTGTTTTTCTGTATCGGTATCGGATCGGTATCGGCCGATACTAAACTTCAGATATCGGTATCGGTATCGGAAGTGAAAAAAGTGGATCGGTGCATCTCTAGTTGACAACACACTGGCACAATGACTGGTTTGAGGGAATGACTCAGTGATCCCAACAGCTGCACATCTGGATCATCAACAGGGAGAAATGACTCTTAATATGACATTTACACCATGGAAGAAATCAAATATTGATTCTTTATTCAGGTTGGAGAACTGCAGTTTGTCAGAGCTCTGCTGTGATTGGCTGCTCTCAGCTCTGAAGTCCAACCCCTTCCACCTCAGACACCTGGACCTGGGTAGGAACCACCAGCTGCAGGATTCAGGAGTGGAGGTGCTGAGTGGTTTTCTGCAAAGTCCAGACTGTAAACTGGAGACTCTGAGGTCAGTACTGGTTTGGAACCAGTGGATGATGGTTCCAGCACCAAAGCCAGTTGATCCCACAGCAGAGGTCCAGTGTTCCCAGTCACAGTGTGAGAGGAGGATGGTGACGTCCAGCTGCTCCTCATTCATCCAACATCTGCTGCCAAACTGCTTCTTCTCTCAGTTCACCACTCAATTATTGATCAGTTCATCTTCATCAGGCCTCAGTATCAGTCCAACACTCCATGGTCACATGACCTTCATATGTTCCACACTTGACATGTGACTGAGAGTCTGCTTCTTCTCACCAGTCACTCCATCATCTCCATCAACAGTCAACGTCTCTGTGATGATGCGTTCAAGGACCATGAGTCCTGACTCCTGCTGTCTCTTCTTCTCTCTACAGGTGGAAGGATTGAGGGAGGATGAGGAGGAGAGTGAAGAGGAGAGCTCCATCTGGCGGTGGCTGATAGAACTGCGTGTCACGACCTTTGACCCCAGTGGAGCCTGGTGGCTGGTAGACTGCTTCTCCCTACAAGCTGCTGTGGTTACTGGGAGAGACGTCCCAGAAGCCACTGGTGGACCTTGCAGTGCTACATATGGACTCTTGGATTGTTCTTGGCCTTCCAGTGAACCACCGCGTGAGCACTGGAGGTCAACCATGACTGACTGCTGTCCTCCTCTCTGGACACCACAATCTCACTTCCCATCTAAAAGTCATGAAAAACCTTTGTGGGTGAGATCCTCTCAAAAATCAACTCCTTTACTCATAGTGCAGCTTCTGAAGTCAATTGAAGTCAAAACTTTTTGAGGCCATTCATGAAACAAAACATTTGTTGATTCATTTTTGAAAAAAATTCAAAGGTTGTGACAGAATAATCTGGAGTGAACTGACCAGAGGTCAAAGGTCAGAGGTTTGACAAATTACAAAGACCATAATTAATTAGATTATTTTCTTTAATCAAGTCCACCACTAATAAATATATATTTGTATACGTACCCATATAAGTGCATCAATGTTTAATGCACCTTTTTTCTTGACCAATATCATTAAATCTCCACCTGCTTGTGTTTGCATGTTTAGGTAGATTGATATGTATGTAGATCTATGTTAGTAGCTTCAATGTGCTGTGAAATGTGGCATCTTCACCAACACTTGTATCATTTCACTCAGGTGTCTCACCTCAGCAACAATCACAGATTTTGCTTCTTCATGTTGTTCTTTGATTTCTTGTTGTTTTATTTCTTTAGCAGCAGTGCAGCCCACACCACATCCATATTCATCATATGTATACAGCGTAGGATGATCCACCAGTGTCGGGACAGCCTTCTCATTGGCTCTTGGAGTGCCAGACCCCGCCCCCGTCCCCAACCTTAAACTAGTGGATTTAGCTCTTAGACTTTAGTTCAGGTTTAGTTTTTCCTTGTGGTTCTTGTTTTGTTCTGATCGTCTTCGTCCTCCCTCCAGAACTTCGTCGTGTCTTTGGCTCAGTTTTTCTTTGTCACCATCATTTTTCAATCAAAATCAACTCATTATTTTAATATCTGGCATAACGGCAATTTTTTTACTGGCGTAAGACAGCAGCAGAGACAACTCATTCTCCTACAGAGGGCGCTATTTTTGATTCATCATTTTCCCCGATCTCAAGCCACAACAAGCCCAATAGACAATCAACACACTCACAGACACCCAGCTGGTTGCTGATTGTGTCTTCATGGTCACTTTGGTGTCAACCATCTACTGTCACCAAAATAAATGTCCATTGAGTGTGACGTGGTAGTTTGTGTGGTTCAACTACCTGTGTATCACCAGGAACTCCCCGCTAATGAAACTGTAGTGAGACTGATCTTGGTGTTTCTGACTGACGTCACTAACCAACCCCGCTAGTACTGCATCCAATCTCTTTTCACCTGATCCTGACGCCATCTAGTGGTGAAGGTAGGAACTGCGTTACATCCCCTTTCGACCACCCCTCAAAGTCCCTCTAGTGGCAAAAGTAAGAATTGCATGCATGACCCATATACACACATTCAATGTCCCGTTTCCGTCTCTTAGTAAAATTGATTTAAATATGAATCAATCATCCTCGGCATCAGGCACAAGTAGGCGATCACAGATAGAGAGGCATGGTGTATGTGTGTGTGTGTGTGCGCGCGCGCGTGTGACTACGTATTGTATTTGGTTTTCAACAATAAAGACAGAACCAGAATAATAAGAATAAATGCAAACTTTATACAACACTGGTACAAATGCAGCCAGCAACATCAACCCATGCGCCCTGGCCTTACCATATAAACTACAAACTACCAAACTACAATAACCACTGAACACTAGTAATAACTCCCCACCATCATATACGGCGCTCGGTGAGAGTAATATTAGTCATCTGAGGCAGACTGTATAAACTCTGTCAAAGGTAAATGGCGCTATCTGCTGGTACTACACAGGTGGTGCAGCCCAATCAAGCCCAAGTGTAATAATAGACTAAATCAGTAACAGAGCAACAGCAGTCAGCAAACAACAGTGAAAATGAATGACAAAATAAAGAACTCACTTCTTCAATTATGCTCATAAAAACAACCGTGCTGCACAACACTGAATGGAGAGACGTTATAGTGACTACTGCTGTAAATACCCACGAAGAAGAGAGACAGGTGAAGAAGAACAGGTAGGAATGACGGTGGCCAACAGAGGTACAACACCGCCCCCAAGTGGTGAGCACAAAACAACACATGTCTGGGGGCTTTCTAACAGTGGCCACCTCTCTTTGAGCTGCAGCCAGTGATGGTCTTCATCCTCTCCCACACCTCCCTCATATTTTGGTTGTGCATCCTTTCTTCATTTTTCCTTCTGTGCTGCTCCTTCGCCTCCTTGACTTGGTCTCTGAGTTCCCTCTGGACCTGCTGGAGCTCCTGTCCCTCGCCATCTTTGAAAACCTTCTTCTTCTGGTTCAGAAGGTCCTTGATGTCGCTGGTTATCCAAGGCTTGTTGTTGGCAAAGCAGCGTCCATACAGAAGTTTCTAAAGTCTGTAGTGCAGTCAACCATCTGGTCCATGTTGTGGTTGTGAGAGTCCTGCAATGCGTCCCAGTCTGTGGAGTCAAAGCAGTCTTTCAGGGCTGACCAGGTGTCCTGCCTTGTCTTGTCCAGTGGTGAAGGGGCTGGTTCTGGTACCTCTGCCCTGGGGGTCCCCATCCATCCGGGGGCCAGTTTGTGCTTCCTGTTCTCCATCCAGGGGTGTCTGCCTCCCAGCCCTCTGGTCCTGGCCCTTCGGGGGGCTGGTGGCCTCTGGCCAGGGGGGCTCACTGCTCTGGACCTCTTCCCCACCGGCTCTGAGTTCATCTGTTTACTATTTGAATGAGTTCATTTTTGGATCATTAACTATGTAAACTAGCAGTGACTCAGCAAGATTGCTTATGATCTGATATATAATTGACTTATAAGATCATGTCAGATGTAGGCTATTACCGTACATAAGAGCCAGTAAATTTGCTATGTGTATATATATGTATATATGTATATATGTATATATGTATATATATGTATATATATATATATATATATATATATATATATTATATATATATGTATATATGTATATATGTATATATATGTATATATGGCTGAAACATTCTTTCAAAGGATTTAAATGGAAGTATATTTAATGATATATAGCAGCAGGCTAGAAAAATGTGGTATACATTATATGTAATAACGCTAAATAAAATGTAAAAGTACAAACATGTTGTCTGAGGGGGGAAATAATGCAAAGCTATAAATCATCAGCACAAATCACAACTGAGTTGATTCTTATAATGATAGATTATTATTCATAGTATTTAGATTTTAAGATGAGAGTAGATGTCTGTTATCCACGAGGGTCATTTGTTTTGCTGGGGTCGATGCGTACATACAGGACAACATAAATATGCAAATACAGTTAAAAAACAAACAAACCTGCAAGTACTTCAATTCTATTAAAAAAAAAAAAAGAATGAACATGATATTTTTTGAGTGAGTTTGGATGAGGCAATGATGCAGAAAATTTGCTGTCTTGGGCCATCCCACTGAGATGAAGTCAGAGCAAACAGCAACGCAAGGCATGTCTTGGTAAAGTAATGAGTTACTACCCACCTTCATCAATGTGGACAATGATTTGGTCACGCTGGTCCAGAATTTCCCCTAATTGTTTAGCAGAAACAGGCCAGAAAGCCCAATGTTCTTCTTCTTCTTGAACACCGCTGTGTATGGGAAGCCCCCCCCCCACCTTTCCTCCTGCTTCTTCTAAGAACAGGATAAGAGCAAAATACCACCTTAAGGATGACATTCTCTGCTGTCTGAGTTTGTTAGTTGTTTAACAAGATCTACTTTAACCATGGGAAAGAGTAAGCAAGCATCTCTTTGGAGCATTATTGAACCTCCTCAATCAATACGTGGCATCCTACAGAAAAACAAACGTCAGCAAAATCACAAAGTACTATACAGTATGCAGTTTTGAAGCTTTTAAATAGACAGTAGCATTTGAAGATACTACTAATGAACTAAAGACATATATACTATCTCTTGGTTCAGTGTTGAATGGATACTGTCAATGACAAACGCACCATATTTTTGGTTGAAAAGGGCCTGAGCCTCTTTCAAAAGCTGGCTTTTCTCCCCTGCAGCTGATTTAGGCCTTTCCCCTAAAAGAAAGAATACATTACACCCTGTCGCACACTGGTTCCTTCATTCACTACGCTACTTGTTAAGGATAGCATTAGCTTCAGATATGTAGCGTGTCAAGTCAATCATACTTTGGTCCATAATGCATCTATACTTTTGGAGCTCATCATTTCCAGGGTGTCTGTAGATGGGTCACTAATCAAGACCTCCACATGCATCCCCTCTTTCTCTAGCAGTGCCACCTATTCACACACATTTGGAAAAAAAGAAGAATCAAAGAGGTCGGTGTTAGTGATTGGTAGTAAATTGTTTGTCGTTTCATTGACAGTTTGCTGCTGCTTTTGTTATGAATAAAGAACTAAAGAAATGTAGCATTTCATTATTCTGGCAAAACATTTTTCTTATCAAAGCTGATGCACGAACTACGTTGTTTGGCTGCTCTGAAGCTTCTCACGTTGTGTCGTATTCTGTTCAGACTCTTATGCCTGCTACACTTGTAGCAAATCCAATGAGTTTTTCACAGAGTGGAAGACTTCTATTGCTCGTTGTTTCACAAGATGGCTTAATAACTTTGATACATCTGCTAATGATAAAGTCCAACTGAAGAGGCTGACTCTGCTGTGTGACTGCTATGCTTTGTACATGCATTATGCATTAGGGTTCCTGCACACCGCAACACGGATGGGACTTTTAGCTGCGTTTTTACACCGGTTCTCCTGAAGAACACGTTGAGTCTGCAAGAACCTTTGTAGTCTATTCACGCTTATTATGCATTGTAGTCTGGGCTTTGTTGATGTGTCTATCTATTAAAACTTATAAAAGAGAAATAAAAATAAATAATTGAAAGAACAAAGAAGAAAATAATAATGAAAAAAAGTCCCCACACAATGCAGCAGTACCTTGAAAACACAGCAGTAAATTGGCCAGACAAAAATGAACTCAGTTTAAAGTGTAAATAAATAGTCACTAACACAACATCATCATAACACATCACTTGAAAAATGTTAACATTTTCAGCCATAGACGCATTTGCAATTGTGTGTGTCCCATAGTCCGTATTAACTTTATGCAACTGAAGAGAAGAACACTGACGTTTCTACAAAAGTGAAAATATGCCTTTAGGGACCCACAGAGAGCAATAGTAGATTACTGAGTCTATGTCCATTTGGTAATAAATACTGCTCTTGGACTGAAAAGTGTTAGCATTTATGCTTTGAGTGCAAGAGTGTGAAGACAAATTTAAAATGAGGGCAAAATATGAAAGTGTCTCGATCCTGCTGCCCAGAGGGACGTTTCAAAAAGCATTGTTACTTTAAATTGCTTCAAATCCATTGTGATTTCAGACCACTTCACTTTGATTGAAACTTTAGGTTAAAGCTTAAAGTTCTAAAGATGTGCCCAGAAACAAAACAAATGCGTTTCAATTTGATCACAAAAACTATCAAATCAATTCAACACTTAGTTTTGACGTTTTTTCCATACATATGTTCAGTAGTATATGGTTAAGTTTCAAATATCATTAAAAAAAAACAAGTAAGCAGCATTCTCTGCTCTAACTGTAGTCTTTGAATTATGTTAAAGGAGGGGCTCCATGTTGTCATACACACCTTGCTTAAGGTCCACCTAAGATATTCCTATCACACAAATGGATAAAATGTCACAATTCCCAATTAAGTCAAACAAATTTCTAAACATCTCAGAATTTGGCTTCCAGGCTCTTCCAATCAGTGACTCCATTTCAAAAGTCCAATACAATAGATGTACAAACGTCCTTCTGGCTATGGACCTTTGGCGACTGTGTTTATTTCGCATTTTTGAAGAATATCAATTGGAAATAAACATAAGCAAACAAACCATTAAAAGTGTTAGCGAAAGAGCAGCTGAACATTGGAACATCTCAACAACGCCCCAGAACATGGGGACACTGGAACATCCCAACTCCAGAACAGGGGGCTATCTGAACACCTGAACCATTCCACCGCTTTACTATGATTTGATTGATAGTAAATGGGGTGAAGCATTCCATCCAACCTGGCCTTTCAGTTTCCTGATCAGCCTCTTTCTCCTCAGCAGCCTGCTCTCCTCGCTGCCTCCACCCAAACTCTGGACTCTCGCCCTTTTCTTGTACGCCTCTCTCTCTCCTCCTCTCTCAAGGCTCTCCAAGCAGCCCCAGCTTGTTCAATGCTACCTGAGGAATAGAGTATCATGCATGCAGCATTATTAATATTATCATGTACTGTAGACATACAACCGAAGGAAAGGAGCTACAGAAGGGTTACAATGACCATCAATCATTTTGTTTTTTTGTCTACTATTCCTATAAATTCCAACCTTGTGTTGTCTCCTTTGCTTATTTTAAACAATGGATTCGGAGCGTTTGCTCAATGCCTATATTTGAATTTGCAAATGCAAAAAAGTGTTTGCAGTTAAACATGGATTACACCAATAAAGTTCCTTGCATTCTTTTTACATTTGGGTCCCAAGTATCCAATTCAAAACATTAAAAAAATCCAACCTTCGTGTGAAGTAAGCAGTGCTAACTTATATTTGAGCAGTGCTGACTGCTCCTGTACGTGACTATGAGCGTCCACCAGAGGCGATTGCTCTCAGACTGCAAGGGAAGCTCAGCTTCCCCTAAAATGTCAGAAAATAAGTGGTCAAATATGTACTGTTGTGTGTACATTTCATGGACTAAATATGCGATAGAAGGCGTTCATCTTTTGTTCACAATCAGCGACTTATCGCAGGTAACTGACAGTCAAACCACTTCCTTCTCATTCATCCCCGCAGCGTCACAGTGCTGAGAGCATGGAGTGGGTTGTTCCACTGCAGCGAAACTCGACGGTCAGTGGATAAATGCTGGGCTTTGTCCCGCCCATCGGACGCTCAGCGTCTCTGGGGGTCCGGGGGTCTGGCCCGGATGCTTGGCTTCCGCATGATGATTGGATGATCAGTTTGAGGCAGAGCCCCTTTTTGATTGACAGTGAAATGAGCGAATCAGCGATCTTGAAGTATAAACATCCGCCAAGCAATTTTCAAGTTTTTCATTCCGTTGTTTTGAGTTTATCCGGAGACTCTGCTGATCCTCTGAGCGACTTTGTCTTTGTTAAAAAACGTCTAGCGGCAATTCTAGCGTCTATTTCTGGTGTTTTTGTGTAGACCGTAGCTGCTTGTGTTTGGAGACTCTGACTTCTGACACAGCGGGAGCTGCTGAGCCTCTCCCCCGTCACAAAGCACTCACGGGCGGTCACACTTCACACGAGCCTCGCGCAGTAGCTCCAGCTAGCGAGCCAGCTGCCAGCAAGCTGTGCATAATGGCAGATAATATGAGTGTCCTGAAAGGTTGTGGCTTTGATTCAGGGAGACTGAGGTCTGAACTTCAAGCCCTACATTCAAAGCAGGACTTGCAGGGCAACAGAGGAAAGCTGTGTGATTTCTTGGTGTTTCTGAAAGACATGGAGTTGGACAGTGCAACACCTCAGCTTGACAAACTTGTCATTAGTGGCAACGATTGGAGCTCCATCTGCAGGTGTGGAGAGGAGCTTCTCCTGTTTCAAGCAGTTCAAGTCTTGAATCCGCAACACAATGGGCCAAGGCAGTTTAAGCAGCCGAGCTCTGCTGGCCATTGAGAGGACACTCACAGGTCATTGGATAAATGGACACTGGTCAAGTCCCTGGAAAAGACGGCTAGCTGGTGCAACAGGGTCACTGATAATTTTTATTGAAAGAAATTGATGGCATAATTTACGTATAAATGAACGAATGCATTTTATGATGTAGGCAGAAAATGAGCTTCCCCTCCTTGAAAGACCAGCAGCCGCCACTGCCCTCAACAAGTGTCCAGTCTCATCACGTCAGGGAGAAACAGGTGCAGCTCTTCAAAGAGGAAATCACATTTTTCTTACATGTAGTTCTATAAAGAGCCGCCAGGGGGTGCCCTCAAGTCAAAACTACCTTCTACTCCAGACTTTACAGAAAAATGAACACATGCTGAAAAAATAACACATTGATTAACAGGCAGATATTTTAGACAGGTCACTCTATAATATGTCAATAAGAAACATAATGTGTTCAAATGTGGCCTGTTTGACCAGTTTTTGCTTGTTTGGTTTTGTTTGTATCCACAATGCAACCATCAGTTGTATCATACTGGGGAGTTGATCTTTCTGCCCTGCCAAGAAGACATTTCCAGCAATTAGAAAAACTATGTCAAAAATAATAATAATGCTGAAAATAAATCAATCCTCTCTCTCTCTCTCCCCCTCTCTCTCTCCCCCCTCCCTCTCTCTCACTGTCTCTCTCCCACCCGCCCTCCTCCCCCCCCTCTCTCTCTCTTACACACAGCATCATGTGACTTCCTGGAAATGTGGGAGCAGTTGAGGCGGCTGGATGGGAGGATCCACAGTGAGCAGCAGAAGCAGGAAAAGAAGCCTAAAGTGAAAGTTGTTCTGTGTCAGGCTCCATTTTGAAGCGCAGCAGCAGCAGCAGCAGCAGCAGCAGCAGCAGCAGCAGCAGCAGCAGCAGCAGCAGGTGAGTCCTGACTTACTGAATAACTCATTCAGTGTGACGCTAGTCAACAATGTGACTTCAGTCTGGTTGATTTCTTACTGTTCTCTCGCTCCCAAGTGGAAGTCAGAGTGTTCTGAGCTCACTGCCTCACTTCCTGTTTGACTTCCAGCTCAAGATGAGTGTTCGAGTGGAGGAAGAGGAGGACGGAGCAGCAGCGTCTCCAGGGTTCAGCTGTGAGTCTCTGAAGAGTCACCACTCCAAAGATTATCCTCCACTCTTCAGTAATGAACCTGGACCTCCTGAGACACAGTAAGAACACTTAGGGTGACTCAGTAACTGGAACTGCTGTTTGACTCACTGTTCAAACTGTTGGTCGTCTGGAAAAACTGGAACCTGATGTGAGAGGAACAACCCTTAAACAGGAGAGAGGGGCTCTCCAAGGGCTAGGTAGTTTAGAGCGGCAAGATGTATGGGTTGGTGTTCCAGTTAAAGAACACGGAGGATGCAGATGTTCCCTTTGTATAGGGTTTATTGACTGCGGTCTGTAATAACAATAACAATACAGAAAATATTATCATAACATCATTCATTATGTACAAACAAACATAAAGATAATAAAGGACTGTATTAACAGATAAATGGTATTTATAAATAACATAAACAAATCCTCACACGAGGTTCATATACAACGAGGCTTCTGCTGATTAGCTTACATAGCAATAGAAATTTGCAATATATTTGCAATTTCGGATAGAGAATATAAATTGACAAATTCTAGGATTAAACTACAACACAAAACTATAATTCAACTCACCTTTCGTCATTCACACACAGAAATAAACCAGGGATAACCAGGTGCACGTCATGGAAGAGCGAAAACTCCGCTAGCCTCTGCGGCACCGAGGAGGAAAAGCTAGCGTCTGACGGTCCGCATCCCACACACGCGATGCGTTTGATAATGAAAGTGAAACTGCGGTGCATTCAGGAGCGCAGGAAACATGAAAACTGAACGATAAACGCTACAACTGAACAGTAACATAGCAGAAAACGACTTAAACAATCAGAAACAACATGGGCTTTCGAACAACCCTCTTTCTTCAACCTGACTGGAAACAGCAGTGTGTGGAGATTTATGAATGACTCTCAGCAGATCATTGATGAAAGAATCATGTTTTAAACACAGACATCAATGTGTGTGTTGCAGAGTTCAATACAGGACAAAGAGAGCAGAGTCTCCAGGGTTCAGCTGTGAGTCTCTGAAGAGTCACCACTCCAAAGATTATCCTCCACACTTCAGTGATGAACATGGACCTCCTGAGACACGGTAAGAACACTGTGTATGTGTTTGTGTGTGTGTGTGTGTGTGTAAAGGTGAAGGTGGAGGAAAAGCTAGCGTCTGACGGTCCGCATCCCACACATGTGATGCGTTTGATAACGAAAGTGAAACTGCGGTGCATTCAGGAGCGCAGGAAACATGAAAACTTATCGATAAACGCTACAACTGAACAGTAACATAGCAGAAAACGACTTAAACAATCAGAAACAACATGGGCTTTCGAACACAGCCGCCCCCAACTGTCTGCACAGACAGTCGAATCCAAGGTAGGTTGGTGAACCTTCTGGAGGGTCCTCGAACTTAGGGAGTTGAACCAGCCGGGCCACTGGTATGTCCGATCCTTTACCTTGATGGCAGCAGTTCGGATACGACCATCAGCTCCAGGGTAAGTAGCTGTTACCCGTCCAACAGGCCATAAAGCTCGCGGGAGCTGGGGATCCACAATAAGCACCACTTGGTCTGGTTCGAGTTGTTTCCCATCTTTCTTCCACTTCTCTCTCCTGCAAGCTGGGCAGATAGTGACGGATAAATCCTGACCAGAAGTGGTCGTCAACCGACTTGGCTGTGCCGCCATCGACGATTCCCAAGAGTGTTACTAGGGTCATACACAGCCTGGGGAAGTGAGGCGTCGGAACGTCCCATCAATAGGATGCTAGCCGTAATAGGATCCAGATAAGCTACATCTGAGGAGACATAACCAAGGGGCTTAGCATTCAGGATGCTCTCCACTTCCACAAGAACTGTGCGGAGAACTGTTTCAGGTACGGACTGCTCCTTAAGGACGACTTTGAGAGCAGTCTTCACAGATCTGACTTCTCTCTCCCACGCTCCACCGAAGTGTGGAGCGCTGGGGGGATTGAAATGGAACTCAATCTGCTGTTCAGCCAACTGTTCTTTCAGGTGAGGAGCCATGGCCTCAAAGGCCTCACGTAGCTCTCGAGCCCCGCCAACAAAATTTGTTCCATTATCTGACAGGAGCTCGAGGTGTATACAGCGAGTCATCATGCACTTGAAAACAATGCCCCATCGCTTCTCCGTTCGACGTCCGATCTTCACCGTGAAGGGACCAAAGCAATCAACTCCAGTGGAATAGAAGGGTGGTTTGTAGAGTCGTAGACGCGCAGGTGGCAAATCGGCCATCTTCGGGATGGAAGGATTGGCACGCCATGTTTGGCATTGCATGCAGCGGCTCTGGTGCCTCTTGACCGCTTCCCTCCCTCGCAGGATCCAAAACCGACACGCAGCTCTGCCAGCACTCTTTCGGGTCCAGGATGTAGGAGAGTTTCATCAAAATCCTGAATGAGGAGGTGAGTCAGAGGATGCTTTGGATCTAGCAAGATCGGGTGGATGGTGTCTGGTTCTAGCTGCTCTGCTCTTCGCAACCTCCCCCCAACTCTGAGGAGTCCTGTCTCCTGGTCGTACTCTGGAGATAAGGAGCCCAGACAACTGGAGTTTGGTAAAGGTCGGTCGGAGATGAGAGCCTTGACCTCTTCGGGGAATGACTCTAGCTACGCCTGTCTTAGAAGAAGATTCTCAGCTCTAATATAGTCAGCTGCTTCAGTGGGCGAGTCAGAGTTCAGATTGGCCGTCCCGTGAAGGGACCGCGCTGTAGTCCGCATGAGCTCCTTCCATGTGGAAAACTGGCTGACATCAGGGAGTTGGGGTCTGGTGTCTACAGCTACATGTCCACAGAAGGAGGTTTTCCTCAGCTCAAGATCATCTGACTCAGGATAGGATGGTGGGCTGGTCGGCCAGTGATCTTCGGCTTGACATAAGAAATCAGGGCCTCTGTGCCAACGATGAGGTTGTGACAGCTCTTTCAGGGTCTTCCCCCGTGTGATGTCATCAGCAGGGTTGTTCGCACTATCCACGTACCTCCAGGTACTCGAATCCGTAAGACTCTGGATCTCTGCCATGCGCGTGCCCACGAAGACTTTATAATGGCAAGATTCTGACCTGATCCAGTGTAGAACTGTAGTTGAGTCGGACCAGAGTGGTGCATAACATCTGGGGATTTCCATCTGGATGAGGTCTGGAATCTCATGTTCCCAGGCAAGCCATCGGTCACGAAGGCTCTGTGGCTGGATTGGGTCATCCCAACCAATTTGTTCCTTCCAAAGATCTTGAACTAGAATCTTGGCTCTGGTGGTAAATGGCACAATATAACCTAGTGGGTCATATTGACAGGCGAGTACCTTGTAGACGTTTCTCAATGTGGGTTCTGTTCTCTCCACTGGTATATGTTTGTACTTCAAGGTGTCGCGGAGACAGTCCCATCGTAGTCCCAGAGTTGGCTCCTGAAGGTCCATGCTAGACTGGGAAAGCCATAGCTCGCTGCTCTCGCTTCTGACGTTGGAAGGAAGATGTTCAATGACAGTCGGGACATTGCTAGCCCACTGGCGGATCTCAAAGCCCCCGGTGTGGAGTAGCTGCCGAGACCATCGAGGAGATCCTTTGCTTCCTCCTTAGAATGAGTGCTGCAGAGACAGTTACCCACATAGAACGACTGCTCGACACAATCGATCAGATGGTTCGACTCACTTGTGGCCTGGATGTGCCGTTGCAAGGCGTAGATGGCGCAGCAGGGACTGCACGTAGTGCCAAATGGCAGGACTTGCCATTCATAAATCTTTGGCTCTTCTGTCCTCTTCATCTCCCGCCAAATGAAACGCAGGACTGGTTTATCGGCTGGCAGCAGGCGTATTTGGTGGAACATACCTTGATATCGCCACTAACTGCAACTGGGTACTGTCGGAAACGAAGAAGAACTCCTAAGAGCGATGGCCCCAGGGCAGGTCCAGGGAGGAGAAGGTCGTTGAGCGACTTCCCTTCGTACTGGAAGGAGCAGTTGAAAACGATCCTGTCTTTGTTGTTGTGCCGCACCATGTGGTGAGGTATAAACCAGGATTCTGAGGTTGATGATGCTACTTCAGGTGGTACCACTGCTATGTAGCCCAGCTTCTCCAGTTTCTCAGTCTCCTGGCAATAGACCTCGGCTCGCTGTGGGTCTTTGGCGAGTCTCCTCTCAGTGCTACGAAGACTCGGTAACACTGCTTCCATAGAAGCTTGAAGGGTGGTGGAGTTTGCGCGGCGAAGCAGCGGTGTTGCATATCTGTGAACCCCTTCCACATCGATCCTGACAGTGGACGTCTGGAGCAGATTCAAGGCTTGCTGATCTTGCTTTGATCTGGTGACCTGCTTCTCACTCGTGTAAGACAGCGTATCAACTTGCCAAAGGCGTTCAACATTCTTGAGGAGCTCAGAAGTAGGTGCGATGGTCGGCGTGAATAGACACTGCTGTTGGGTCGCAGTAACTTGGTCGATACTGGTGGGACCTTGAAGTGACCAACCAAGTTTGGTGTGAACTGCGATGGGTCCTCCTGAAGGACCTAACCGCACGGGCTCGATAGGGGTCAGGAGATGAGGCATGTCGGACCCAATGAGCAGCAGAGGTTGTGCGTGGTCTACAGGAGGCAGAAGAAGGTGATGGAGGTGCTTATATCTCCATTGGAGAGTTCTCACTGGATACGAATGCTCTGAGAGTCCCAAGTTGTCAGCGGTGAAAGCCTGACGTATGTGATACTTTTCTTCAGGTTTGGGCACAGAAGACACGTAGAAGGCAACTGATGCACCATGGAGCTGCACTACGTCTTGGTGAACTGTTCGAAGAGTGAGTGATTCAGGCTGTGTGGTGAGGTTCAGGCGTTGCACAGCGTGTGGCAGGATGATACTTCGCGCTGAGCCATCGTCTAATACTACATATGTCTCCAGTACTCTGTCTTGGCTATGAAGTAAGACTTATACAACCTTCAGCATCACTTTGGGGGATCGATTTGGTCTATCCAGGTACACCTTTGCAGTCTGCGCTGTCACCATGAGCACGCTCTTTTGTGTTTGCTGGACTGCATCATGCAGTACTGTTAGATGTTGCTCTTTACAGGTGTTGCACGGTCGTTTGAGGGTACAGACCTCAGCTGTCCATCCAGTATCCATCGCACAATCTGATTTGTGGTCAGTTTCTTAAACTCCGTGCAGGCGTTTAGGAAATGTTCTTTATTGTCGCAGTGGGGACAGTATGGTTTGGGTTTGGAGGAGGACTTTGGTGTCGCAAACCATCCATTTGAGCTTTGTTCGCCACTGGCGGTGAGAAGGAATGCTGTCGACTTCTCCTTTGACCTGTTGAAGGGACGTTGATCCTTCCTCAGTGGCTTGGGTGCTTCATAGTTGTAGAGCGAAGCTGCTCGACCTGCTATACGCTTAGCTTGAGACTTCATCTGTAACCAAGAACTCAGGTCGGGTAGTGTGTAGGTTTGGTCTGTACCTGTCTGAAGAATACCTTGGTTCAGGCAGTATTCTGCAAACCCATCACGATAACTTGGTGGCATCTTGCTCAGCAGTCGATCCACATGAGATCCACATCTCAGTTCGTAGCCATTCTGTCCCTCCAGAGTCCTAAGCATGCCTACCAACGACTGAATGGATAAGGCAAATGTATCAATGGCTTCAGAATCTCCAAACTTGAGGGCTGGAGTGTTTAAGATGGCACCTAGTTCACTTTGAACGAGCTGACGAGGCTGACCATACTTCTCATGTAAAGCCTGCATGGCTGTTCTATATGGCCTTGGATCGTGCATATAAGCTTTGGCTAATTGGAGCGCACTCTGAAGCTTCAGGTGTCCAAGGAGCACTTGATATTTGTACTGCTCGTTCAGGTGCAGATGGCTGTTCAGCAGGTTATCGAGGGCCATCTTCAGTAAAGCAAAGTCACTTTCTTTGTCGCTCTCGAAGAAAGGAATCATAGGTTTTGGAATGCCGTAAGACATGGCGATGAATGGAGATACGTCAGCTGCTGGTGGTTGTTGTGGACTGGGTGGAGACAAGGCTGAAGTGGAGCACCTTGTTGCCTGTACAGGGTAATTGAGGGTTGACCTGGATGGGTGAGACTGTGCTGGTTGGGCTGAATATGGAGTGGAGGCCAAGTTGTAGTTCCCAGATGCAAGGGTAGAAGACCAGGGTACGGAAGGAAGAGCAGACTGTCGCAGTGGAGGGAGAGATGGATACTGCACCATCAGGGTTCCGCGTTTTGTCTTTGAGGAGAGAAGTAACCATCTTGGCTATCTCGAGTTCTTTTGCTCTCTTATTCAGTTGTCGTTGCCTCTCTAGTTGTCTGGTTAGTGACTCTTGTGCTTTAAGGGCTTCCTCTTGTAGTCGTTGAGCTTCTCTCGCTTGAGTTTGAAGTGGCTGACACTCATAGTCAATTTGAATTAATTGAACACTCTGGATAAGGGGGAACACTGGTTACGTTGATTAAGAGGCTGGAGAGCAGGCTAACCACGGTCAGATGGTTGAGGGGGGGAGTTGGAAGGAGGACACAGGAGTGAGAGGTCCAGTTTAGCAGCAACACTCATTTATTTAATTTCTTCTTTTTTTGGGGAACAAAGTATTTGTGTGTGTGTGTGTGTGCTGCAATAACAAAGGAGAAAGGAAGATTGTTAATATTGAACAGAAAATTGCACTGTACCTCAGCGCTTCGACACACATTGACATACAGTATTAATTGTCGGATCTCCTTTTTGGCCCCAATGAGCCTCCGTATCAGTTTCTCGTTCGCAGCTTAATAATAATTCACGCTCTTCAACAAATCAATAATAATCACGGAGAAACCATAACATCATTAATACAGGAAACGAATAATTAATAGATCAATATGCTGCGTCAGAATATCTATTTAATAAAAATCAATAGGATCGCCGGGCGCTCACGCCGACCCGCACTCACTCCGGTCCGCCACGATCCCGCCGACCGGATCCAAAACACGATCCGACCCGCCACGATCAGACGATGCTCCGGACCCGATCGGCGAGACCACAGCGAACCGGACAACGCTCGGAGGAATACGCACACAACGACCCAAAAAGGAAAAGAAACCGCACTCACATTCGTAAGACGCACACAGGATATGGTCAGGAGAAAGGAGACGTGAGTTCTCGCTCACGTTCAGGAAGCAAACCCTGGCACTTCCCGGCCAGGTAACTTATATTACCGGAAACAGCTGATCGCCGTCAGCTGTGCAAGATCGCCGCTCGCGCAAGAGTGCGTGACGTCACGAACAGGTCAATCCGCGAATGAGCGAGGGATTTGTACACAATTTGTTGATCCTCTTCTATGTGCTGCTGGAATTCCACAAGCTCCATTTCCTTCACTCGTTCTTCAAGTTGAGCGTTCTCTAGTTCTGAGAGAAGATTGAACAGGAATCTGCCAATGGATGAATGAGATGATCTTGTGGACCTGGAGTTGGAGCTCCTTCGAGATGAGCGTGTTGTTTGGCTACGTGAACTCTGGGTAGAAGGAGCTGGCTGTGTTGTGTGGGTTTGTACCTCTGAAGGAAGATTTGCAACCACATAGTCGCTCAGGTAAGTTGGTGGCCGTCGCTCTCTCTGAGAAGCACGTGGTGGTGCAGGCTCGGCTGGAACATCTGCGGAATCCATAACTTGATTGTTGCTCTAATCCGGCTCGAAGGACTATAAACAGGAGAGAGGGGCTCTCCAAGGGCTAGGTAGTTTAGAGCTGCAAGATGTATGGGTTGGTGTTCTAGTTAAAGAACACGGAGGATGCAGATGTTCCCTTTGTATAGGGTTTATTGACTGCGGTCTGTAATAACAATAACAATACAGAAAATATTATCATAACATCATTCATTATGTACAAACAAACATAAAGATAATAAAGGACTGTATTAACAGATAAATGGTATTTATAAATAACATAAACAAATCCTCACACGAGGTTCATATACAACGAGGCTTCTGCTGATTAGCTTACATAGCAATAGAAATTTGCAACAGCCTATGCTCGGATAGAGAATATAAATTGACAAATTCTAGGATTAAACTACAACACAAAACTATAATTCAACTCACCTTTCGTCATTCACACACAGAAATAAACCAGGGATAACCAGGTGCACGTCATGGAAGAGCGAAAACTCCGCTAGCCTCTGCGGCACCGAGGAGGAAAAGCTAGCGTCTGACGGTCCGCATCCCACACACGCGATGCGTTTGATAACGAAAGTGAAACTGCGGTGCATTCAGGAGCGCAGGAAACATGAAAACTTATCGATAAACGCTACAACTGATCAGTAACATAGCAGAAAACGACTTAAACAATCAGAAACAACATGGGCTTTCGAACAACCCTCTTTCTTCAACCTGACTGGAAACAGCAGTGTGTGGAGATTTATGAATGACTCTCAGCAGATCATTGATGAAAGAATCATGTTTTAAACACAGACATCAATGTGTGTGTTGCAGAGTTCAATACAGGACAAAGAGAGCAGAGTCTCCAGGGTTCAGCTGTGAGTCTCTGAAGAGTCACCACTCCAAAGATTATCCTCCACACTTCAGTGATGAACATGGACCTCCTGAGACACGGTAAGAACACTGTGTATGTGTGTGTGTGTGTGTGTGTGTGTGTGTGTAAAGGTGAAGGTGGAATTGGATCCAGTGACGTCAGTGTTGACACTGCAGCCCCTTCACATTTCAAAGTGTTGAAATCCAGTTCAGTCCAAAGCCAAACAAGCATCACTGGAGAGAAACACAACCCAGTGTTGACTTCAAAACTGAGCAGAGCTGATGAAATCATTTCTACTGGGCAGACTGGGAGCAGAGCATCATGGGAATTAGAGCTGATTTAGAACCAAAGATTAAAATAAAGTTCATGTCAAAGACAAAATGACGAGAAAGTGATGAGTTGATCAAAGTGTCTCCATCCACAGGAGGAGGAGGAGTGGTGGGTGTGGAGCAGCACTGCAACCTGCCAGTCACACCCAGACTGATCACAGTAAGACTGTCCATCTGCACCTCCTTCACTTCTCCCTCTGAGATCATGTCAGGACCTCCAGTGAGAAGATTCACTGAGGGACGTTGAGAGCAAACAGTCACACAGCACCTTCACCACAGCAGCTGAAAAGTTGTGGAGAGAAAATGATGCTCACACTGTCACACTGATGTTTTCTTCTCCAACCTTTTCTCTGCTCCAGAGGCTGATGGTCTGCAGGAGCTTCTACAGCAGCAGAAGATCAGTCTGGAGAGGAGATGTGAACGTGTGACTGAAGGTGAAGAAGCAGGAAGTCAACCCCTCCTCAACAGCATCTACACTGAGGTCTACATCACTGAGGGACTGAGTGAGGAGGTCAACAGAGAGCATGAGGTCAGGCAGCTGGAGACCAAGAAGACCAAGAAGAGCCTCCACGACCGTCCAATCAGGTGCAGCCAGATCTTTGAAGCCTCACCTGAGCAGCAGGGACTCAGAGTCAGAGTGGTGCTGACCAACGGCGTCGCTGGGGTTGGAAAAACCTTCTCAGTGCAGAAGTTCACTCTGGACTGGGCCCAGGGCCTGGAGAACCAGGACCTTCATCTGGTGCTTCCTCTCTCATTCAGGGAGCTCAACTTGGTCAAAGAGCAGCACTACAGTCTTCTGGAGCTGCTCCATGTTTTCCATCCAATGTTAGAGAAGCTCACAGCAGAGCAGCTGCATGTCTGCAAACTTCTCTTCATCTTGGACGGCCTGGATGAAAGCAGACTGGCTCTGAACTTTGAGGACAACCAGGTGGTGACTGACGTCACTCACAAGAAGTCAGTCAGCGTCCTGCTAACAAACCTGATCAGAGGAGATCTGCTTCCCTCGGCTCTGCTGTGGATAACTTCCAGACCTGCCGCAGCCAATCAGATCCCTCTGTCATGTGTGGACAGGCTGACAGAAGTACGAGGCTTCACTGATGACCAGAAGGAGGAGTATTTCAGGAGGAGGTTCAGAGATGAAGAAGATGTGTCCAGCAGGATCATCTCCCACATCAAGGCCTCCAGGAGCCTCCACATCATGTGTCAGATCCCGGTCTTCTGCTGGATCACTGCCACAGTTGTGGAGAGCATGTTGAGCTCAGAGCAGAGAGGAGAGCTGCCCAAGACCCTGACTGACATGTACTCACACTTCCTGCTGGTCCAGACCAAGAGGAAGCAGCACAAGTATGGAGGAGGTCCACAGGAGCTGACGGAGGCTGACAGGGAGCTTCTTCTGAAGCTGGGCCAGCTGGCATGTGAACATCTGGAGAGTGGAAACATCATGTTCTACAGTGAAGACCTGGAGAAGTGTGGTCTCAGTGTGACTGACGCCACTATGTACTCAGGAGTTTGTACAGAGATCTTCAGAAGAGAGAGTGTGATCTTCCACAAAACCATCTACTGCTTTGTTCATCTGAGCGTCCAGGAGTTTCTGGCTGCAGTCTTCATCTTCCACTGTCACACCAACAGGAAGAAGGAGGTTCTTCAGGATTTCCTCAAAGACTCAAAAGCAGGGACATTACAAAAAAAAATTGTTTTGAAATTTTTAAATAAAAAAGAAGATGGCAACCAAACCTTGGACACATTTCTGAAGAGGATGATGGAGAAATCCCTCCAGAATCCAAACGGTCACCTGGACTTGTTTATTCGCTTTCTCCATGGACTCAGTCTGGAATCCAACCAGAGACTCTTAGGAGGCCTGCTGGGTCCCACTGACAACCATCCAGGAACCATAGAGAAGGTCATCAACAAACTGAAGAAGATGAACACTGGTGATGTTTCTCCTGACAGAAGCATCAACATCTTCCACTGTCTGCTGGAGGTGAAGGATCAGTCAGTGCATCAGGAGGTCAAAGAGTTCCTGCAGTCAGAGAACAGATCAGAGAAGAAACTCTCAGACATCCAGTGTTCAGCTCTGGCCTACATGCTGCAGATGTCAGAGGAGGTTCTGGAGGAGTTGGACCTCAGCAAGTACAAAACATCAGAGCAGGGAAGATTGAGACTGATTCCAGCTGTGAGGAACTGCAGGAAGGCTGTGATACGTTTAGGAAGGTATGTAAACACTGTGTGTGTGTGTGTGTGTGTGTGTGTGTGTGTGTGTAATGTAAATTTTGGGAGTAATTGTGGATCATAAATTTAGCTGGAAGCCACACATAGAATATATTCAACAGAAATTATCTAAATCAATGGGTATTATGTATAAAATGAGGGACCTGTTGAAGAAATGTTTTTGAATATTGTAGTTCTCACTAATCATGCCATATATGTCATATTGTGTTGAGGCTTGGGGAAATACATGCAGAACATCTACTGACCCTATAATTAAACTCTCAGGACTTTCTACATTTCACTGTTCCTAAGGTCAGAACAGAAATGGGGAAGAAAGCTTTTAGATTTTCTGTCTCCCAGTGTCTGCTGGGTTCTCTCCAGTTTCTCCGGCTTCCTCCCACAATCCAAAAACATGCATGTGAGGTCAATTGAACACTCTAAATTTTCCGTAGGTGTGTGTTTGAGTGTGAATGGTATTTTGTCTCTATGGCTCTGCGATGAGCTGGTGACTTGTCCAGGGTGTCACCCTGCCTTCACCCTCTGGCAGCTGGGAGAGGCTCCAGCAGACCCCCGTGACCCTGAGCTTAGGAAGAAGTGGGTATGGAAGATTAATGAATGAATGTTCCAAGATCATGGAACACTTGCAGTCAGAGCTTCAACTTCAAAGTCTGGTACTACTGAATGTTTATAAGTCAACGAACAACTCCATCACATCCAGGCTACAGGAATGCAAATGTCCAATTTAACTGCGAAGTGTTTGACTAATCCTTTGAAAACTTTTAACTGTGTGTGTGTGTGTGTGTGTGTGTGTGTGTGTGTGTGTGTGTGTGTGTGTGTGTGTGTGTGTGTGTGTGTGCGTGCGTGTGTGTGAAATTCTATGTGCTGTCAGGTCTCTCTTGTAAAAGAGATCTTGGATCTCAAAGGGACAAACCTGGTTAAATAGTTATAATAATAATTAAACTACAGAAAAGAGTTGTCAGAATAATAAATAAAGTTCCCTAAAGCACAAATGAATTATTTATAGAGTCAAAGATCTTCCAATTCATAGATATAGTGGACTTCAAAACATTAGAAATATTATTTCCAGGAAAGAATGAAAATCTTGCGTTCAGTATTCTAAGTTTTTTAAAGTGAGAGAAAATCAATCCATGTTCAGAGGGTTGAGTGTCTTTGAATGATGGAAGCTGAGAAGCATTGTTAAATATAGATGTCTTTCTTTTTTGGGAGTTCCATTTTGGAATGGGGTCAGTGACCATTTGAAAATGTGTGCTTCTTTGTTGAGTTGAAAAAATCTTGTAGCTCAAAATACTTGATGATGATGAGGATAAATGATTGAATTGTGAGTCAATGATGAAGAATAATGTCAAGCATATTTTGTTGAGTTGCATTTCTCTTTTTTTCCTTTTTGATTTTGTCTGACTAATTATTCCAGCTAATCTTATGGACTGTATAGGAGAGGCAATAATCAGCTTGGGCTTCAGCCTGCTGCTTTTTCCTTCACACAGTTGTTATGTTTTTCTTGTTGTGAGTCTTCATTATGTGCACATTTGTTTTGGAAGCTTCTTTTTTATTGTTGTCAGTTGATTGCACAAGATTGATTGAATTTACACTGTCAACCAAAATCAACTATTTAATCATTGATGATGATGATGATGATGATGATGATGGAAGCAGCAACTTCTCACTCTGCTCTCCTTCATTCAGTGGACTCTCAGAGCATGAGTGTGCAGTGGTGTCTTCAGCTCTGCAGTCCAGCCCCTCCCACCTCACACTGCTGGACCTGAGTGGCAACATCCTGAAGGATCCTGGAGTGAAGCTGCTCTGTGCTGGACTGCAGAGTCCAAACTGCAGACTGGAAGTTCTCAGGTCAGTTCCTGCTTTCTACTGGTGGACAGTGTGTGTCAGCAGATGACAACTGGTGTGTAACGCTGCTCAGTGTGAAGACTTTGAAGCAGATATTAAAGACTCATCTAGACAAAGTGGATGTTGTTGATATTTTCATGTCAACAATCTGCAGGCAGAAAAGACTTTGGATGGTGGAAGAAAGTGTCAACTCTTAATATGACATTTACACCATGGAAGAAATCAAATATTGATTCTTTATTCAGGTTGGAGAGGTGCAGTTTGTCAGAGCTCACCTGTGATTGGCTGCTCTCAGCTCTGAAGTCCAACCCCTCCCACCTCAGAGAGCTGGACCTGAGTCAGAACCAGCTGGAGGATTCAGGAGTGAAGGTGCTGAGTGGTTTTCTCCAGAGTCCAGACTGCAAACTGGAGAGTGTGAGGTCAGTTCACCCTCTTCACTCTACAACTTCTATCACTCTTGTTATTGTTGTCATGATTTTCACTTCACTGCTGTTGGAAATTCAATTTACAGTCACTGTTTTGTGTCTGAAATAGGTGAAACTTGGTTTAAAGCAACTCTAGATAACTTTTCGACCATAAAAGTATCATTCCAAACTCAGTCAAGCGGTAGATAAACGATTAATCCACCTTCCCACCCTCTTCCCTCTGTGCCTGTTTACATGAAATCAAATCCTGGATCTCCTCCAACTTCCTCAAACTCAACAGCAGTAAAACTGAAGTTGTCGTCATCTCATCCAAATCTTTACTCAACAAGCATCCCAGCCTCACCCTTAACAACCCTTAACAACTCCTCTGTTTCACCTTCCTCTCAGGTCAAGAGTCTGGGTGTCGTCCTCGACAGCACCTTATCATTCCAAACCCACATTAACAACACCATCAGGTCTGCCTACTTCCACCTTCTTAACATTAACCGCCTCCGGTCTTCTCTCACTCCCCAAAGCATTGCAATCCTGGTCCACTCTCTTGTCACCTCCCGTCTGGACTACTGCAACTCCCTTCTCTACGGCCTCCCTCACAAACTCCTCCATAAGCTCCAATTGATCCAGAACGCAGCTGCCCGTATCATCACCAGGACCCCTGTCATCGGCCACATCACCCCTGTTCTACATCAACTCCACTGGCTCCCAATCAAACAGCGCATTGACTACAGGATCCTCCTCCACACGTTCAAAGCGATCCACAACCTCGCCCCCCCAATACTTGTCCGACCTTCTCCACATCAGCATTCCCTCCAAGTCTGTCAGGTCTGCCTCTACAATCAACCTCTCTGTTCCCTCTTTCCATCTGTCCACCATGGGGGCTCGAGCCTTCAGCCACTCTGCCCCCTCTCTGCCTCTGGAACTCTCTCCCTCCCGATATCAGAAACTTAACTCCATCTCCACATTTAAGACCTCAAGACCCACCTATTTAGGCAAGCATATGCCTTATTGCCAGTGTTTTGCTGTGTTTTGTATTGTTTTATCATGTTGACTTTTATTTAATTTGTTTCTTTTAACTGTTGTTCGGCGACCTTGAGTGCCTTGAAAGCCGCCTTATAAATTAATTGTAATATTATTATTATTATTAATAATAATAATCGGATCAATGGTTCCGCCTTGGCAGTGAGAGGGGGGTTGTGCCGGCTGTAACTGCACTGTGCAACTTTCACGCACGACCCGACACGCCTTCCTGTGTCGTAATTACATATTGGACGAACCACTTTACGGGGCGTCCGGGGGAACTAATGTTTTCACGTCGGAACTTTTTCCACGGCGGAACAATTAACAAAAAGTGTTCAGTAGGTTGTAGCTAACAAAAACGCTGCTCAAGTACACAGGATGGACAAATATTTGACAGGGGCGAGAAGAAGAATTCAGGAGTCCGGCGGTGTCCAGTGTTCTTAGTTGTTGGGCACTTTTGGCTGTAGAATCGTTCTGCGAGTAGTCGTTCACGCCAGACTTGAAGCGGTGTGCACCTCCGCGGCCGGCTCGCGCCACGCAGCGATCGTTTCGGCGTCTGGTCTATTTTCTATTTTATGCGCGAGCTGCGTGCGAAAAAGCCAGAGGACAATGAACAGTTTTTGAGCGCCAATAGAACGTAATCAAACACCTTTGCCTCAGTATGTGATCGACGCCGCGACTGGTGCGATATTATGACTTAGCACACTTAACGCTCAACGTTATCCCGTGTGGCAGGTAAAAACATAGGCTGTGTCTCAATTCAGGGTCTGCACCCTTTGGAGTATGCATGTTACGGCCGCAACGAATAACTAACGAATTAGAAGACAGAACATCTAAAAAAAAGGGACGCCACCACAAACAATTCAAGTGTGCCAAAAAATAAGTTTTATTATCAATGACCATATTTTAATTAAATAATTCCCCAACAAACAAAAGGGACTGGAGACCCCGGCAAAAAGAAACAAAAGAGGGGGACGGTCTGAGCCAGCCACGCTGTTGGCCGTCGCCCCAGCCCAACCCCCATAAACTGCCTAAAACAACTTACCTAACAAAGAATCGAAAACAGGACTACCGACGATCCCCAGTCCAAACTAATATAACAAACTAAAATAATAAATGCCCAGCACGCTAACCCGTGCCAGCGCTCAGCTTCAAATAAAACAACACCCAGGGAGAGTAACTCCCTGAGAATCTACTGCTGCGGTGGGGCCCCCCGTTTCCCGCTGGTCCGCCTCCTTTTAACAGGTTGGTTGCCTCAAGGTTAATTCACCTCAGGTGCTGCCTCTGGAATAGAAAGGAGGAGGAGCGAGAGCGAGAGAGAGAGCGAATGCCGAAGAACGGAATGCGTCCTAAGACGCATTCAAAACAGGGCGTTCTCCCGTCGACTCATAACAATGCATTTGAAAGGAAGTTGCGTCATAGCACTGCGCGAAGGCTTGTCCCAATTCCCAAAAGTCCTTAGGACGCTACAAATGCGTACTCGGAATGCGCCCTACTTTTAGCCGATTCCAAGGCTACACCGCTACTATCGTTGGCGTACTTCTGAATTCCAACATTTTGAACAGCTGATCAGTGGTCACATGACTAAACAGGTTGATATAAAATATTTTAATATGGTGATTCATAATTTTAGTATTATTTTGTGTTTTTTCCTCTATAATGGACAATATAGTGTTATAGACGTTAAACATTTTTAATTTCAGACACCATCATTTATTCTTTATTCAGGTTGAAGGGCTGCTGGTTGTCAGAGATCAGCTGTGATTGGCTGCTCTCAGCTCTGAAGTCCAACCCCTCCCACCTCAGAGAGCTGGACCTGAGTTACAACCAGCTGCAGGATTCATCAGTGAAGGCGCTGAGTGGTTTTCTGCAGAGTCCAGACTGTAAACTGGAGACTCTGAGGTCAGTTCACCCTCTTCACTCTACAACTTCTATCACTCTTGTTATTGTTGTCATGATTTTCACTTCACTGCTGTTGGAAATTCAATTTGCAGTCACTGGTTTGTGTTAGAAATGTATGAAACTGGGTACTGGTACAGTGTGTAAAATCCTGCCATCTAGTGGTCAGATTTCAGATTGCGGGGCTCATTCACTCACCCTCTCTCCCTCCTTCTCTTTTTCTGTAGTGTCAGATTCTGAAGTCGACATTTCAGTTTGATTTTCAGAGTGATGACACCCTAGAAAAACTCTCCATCATTATAAACTCTCCATCATTTATTCTCTATTCAGGATGAGATGGTGCAGTTTGTCAGAGATCAGCTGTGATTGGCTGCTCTCAGCTCTGAAGTCCAACTCCTCCCACCTCAGAGACCTGGACCTGAGTGACAACGAGCTGGAGGAATCATCAGTGAAGCCACTGATGGATCTTGTCCACAGCAGAGACTATCAACTGGAGAGTGTGAGGTCAGTACTGGTTTGGAACCAGTGGATGATGGTTCCAGCACCAAAGCCAGTTGATCCCACAGCAGAGGTCCAGTGTTCCCAGTCACAGTGTGAGAGGAGGATGGTGACGTCCAGTTGCTCCTCATTCATCCAACATCTGCTGCCAAACTGCTTCTTCTCTCAGTTCACCACTCAATTATTGATCAGTTCATCTTCATCAGGCCTCAGTATCAGTCCAACACTCCATGGTCACATGACCTTCATATGTTCCACACTTGACATGTGACAGAGTCTGCTTCTTCTCACCAGTCACTCCATCATCTCCATCAACAGTCAACGTCTCTGTTATGATGCGTTCAAGGACCGTGAGTCCTGACTCCTGCTGTCTCTTCTTCTCTCTGCAGGTGGAAGAACTGAGGGAGGATGAGGAGGAGAGTGAAGAGGAGAGCTCCATCTGGTGGTGGCTGCCATAACTACTACAAGTGGAGTTGAAACAGCAAGCTGCACACACAGGCTGTGTCTCAATTCAGGGTCTGCATCCTTGAAGTATACATTTGAAAGGAAGTTGTGTCATAGCACTGCGCGAAGGCTTGTCCCAATTCCCAAAAGTCCTTATGATGCTCCAAATGCGTACTCGGAATGCGCCCTAGTTTTAGCCGATTCCAAGGCTACACGGCTACTATCCTTCTCGTCCTTCGGTATCCCAGGATGCTTTGCGAGCTGCTGCAAAGCATCGTGGGATCCTGGGAAGTCAGCTGACATTAGCGGCATGTACTGGCAAAGACACTTCGTATAAATTAAGTATTGAAGTTTCACATAAAGTATCCAGTTTTTAACGGAGGATTTTACTTATTTGATCATCCAACGCCGTCGATGGCTAACCAATGGTTAGGTTGATACTATAAAAACGTCACTTCCGTGGTTGGCGGGTTTGGGTTCGTCCTTCTTGGCTGGTTCCTTGGAGAACGCTTCCTTCAGATGGAGGACGCTCGTTTCGAAGGGTGCAGACCCTGAATTCAGACACAGCCACAGACTGTGTGTGGGTGTGGCACAACCTTTGACCCCAATGGAGCCTGGTGGCTGGCGGACTGCTTCTCCCTACAAGCTGCTGTGGTTACTGGGAGAGACGTCCCAGAAGCCACTGGTGGAGCTGAATCCTCAGTGGAAGAAGTAGGACTTGGAGCAGCTGGTCAGTGAAGGCAGCAGTAACACAACCACTGCTTCTGCTCTCATCATCCACGGCTGGAACATCTCAGCATCAAGGTTTCACATATCAACAACACACTGATCTGCTCTCACTTCAGAGTTCTCCATCCAACTCCACCTGGTTTCTCATGTGAAGCACAAAGATGAATTTGTCCAAGTCTGACAGCGTTGTGAAGGTTGTGTAGTTGATATCACACCTTTATTTTGGGGTGAAAATATTGTTTTTATGAGATTTTATTTCTGGTTTATGATAATAAATCAATCAATCAGATAAAACATGATTCATCTGGAACAGACAAAGTGATTCATAATGAAAACTGCTGCTTCCAGATAAATTGTTTTTCTTTCATAAAATTAATATTGATCCCTTATAGCTACATGCAATTTATTGGGTTTTTTGAAAATGCAAAAGGCAAAAAAACAAACCCAAACCAGGAATGTGTTCCTGTATCTATGTGAATTTATTTCCATCACATCAGTGTGGACTCTGGCTGTTTGACGGACAGAAGTCAATGGTGTATCATGTTTATATATTTGTGTATATATTTATAATGTCAGCTCTATTTTCTGTTCAGTTTTTTCCTGTCTGCAATGTGTCCTGTTGGCCACTGAGTGCCGCAGTCGGCCCTGTGTGGAACTGGAGAGGCCTCGGCATTCCACCCAAGAAAAGGAAAAGGTCTTCCTACCTCTGTCCTTGTCCTGAGTGGTTTCACGCCCATCCATCTGTGACAACCAAGAAAATAAATGTGAGGTTGTTAAGGAATGGAAATAACCAACAACACAAGAGTCTGTGTACTAAATACGTGTGCGTTTGATGCCATCTGTCAGTGCTTGTGTCGTACTTACTCTGACAGTGTTAATTTCCAAAACCTGGTTAATGGTGAGGAAACTGACAACCAACTACTTCAGTAGGTGAAAGCCATCACAACTGAGGGAGTGTCTCAGCAGATATATTTACAGAGGGCACAACTGTTGGGTACACTGTTTGAAAGTGCACCGTCGAGGTCAGGCACCCTGCAAATTGATGCACAATGCAATATGACTGCCATCATTTAGAGGACCATGAGGAACATTGCAAGTGTTTACATCAGAAAACAATGTTCCTCAGAGCATTGTCGACTCCACACACCAACAACAAGGGAAGTTCCACTTGCGTGTCCATCCATTGCTGTCCTACAGGAATCTGGAATGGCTCATCTTCAAACAGCCATAGAACAAGGACTGAGCCTTCCAGAGTCTCCCTGCCTCAGGCAAAATCCTGCTCCATCTCAGGTCCCATCTGCTGACAGAGGCACAACTGTGAGAGAGGAACGATGTCCTGGGACAGTTACTCACAGCTATGGTGTTGGAGACATGTTATGGTTGGACACAGACCTTGAAAGGTGCCCCTCCAATTCCCCCCAAAACAATACTTGCCAGAGAGAATTTTTGATGAATGAATTTCCCCTCAATTTGATTCTGCAAGGCAAGAAATTCATCCTAAGGGCAATAATTGCTTTTCGAGGAGAACTGACACCAGACACCATGGGACATTATGTGTCTTATTGCCTGAGGGCTCATTGTGTCTGGGAGCTCAGGAACGTAAAATAAAGATAGCAGCGAGTATTCCCCCCAAACGTACCGTAAACTGCACACAGAAAGTTGGTTTTCCTTAAAAGGGCAAATTAATCAGATGTTTTATTTCGGCGTCGATGCTTGAAAACAGGGGTCTCCAAACTTTGTTTTTTGCAATGGGCCACATGACGGAACTGCATCATGTCGGCGGGCCACGGTTCGTTGACGGGGGGTTGCTGGTTGGAAATAGCGCTAACGTCTTGGCATGTCTTTGTTGAGTGGGGGAATGGGGGCGGGAGCACGCTATCGCTGTCGCGCTACGCTAACGTGTCGGCAAAGTTACGTGGCGGAGGGGGGGGTTATGACTGCCATCACGCAGGCCGGACAGAGACACGCAGCGGGCCGGATATATTCATTCAATATATTTAAAGTTCCATTCCATATATTCGAGGTTTCATTCCATATATTCAGAGTTTCATTCCATATAGTCGGGTTTCGTTCAATGTATTCAAACACACACACATATATACATACATATATGTATATATATATATACTTGGAGAACGATCTCACCTTGTCTTTGCTCATCTCTAACGTCAGAACTAGCCTCACGTTCAGAGGAGCCGCCACTGCCAGGACTGACCACTGCTGCTATTCCTGCTGCTGCGCCACTATTTGTTTCTGCAACTGGTTAAAGTTGACAACTAACGTTAGCTGGCCTATGATTGTCTTTATACATTACAGTCGCAAGAATTCAACCTGGTCGGCAACTAGCTAAGCTAAAAACATAAACATCAGCGGCACCTGTCTGAAGTGGACGTTACGTACTTTAATTGGACTCTGCATAACAAGCAAACTCGGTTCACCTTTGAGAAAGAAAGCAGTCAGCAGCTGGCACTGCCTCCCCTCATTCTGCCTTCTTTCTTTTTCTTTCCTCTTTTAGCACCCCGACTTGTGTTTTTTGGGCAACATGATGTCTCGCACTTAGTCATTCAATCTGGGCTCACTGACGCTGTCGACGGTCGCTGTCGGGCGGACTGAACCATTTTGTGCTTTCCAGAGGGGCCCCCAGAATGTCCAAAATGGTTGGAGGACTGTTCATTCTCTCAGTTGATGGTATCAATACATTTGAAATAATTTCTGACGCCCGGGCCTGGGACCTTTCTGTGTGGAGTTTGCATGTTCTCCCCGTGTCTGCGTGGGTTCTCTCCGGGTTCTCCGGCTTCCTCCCACAGTCCAAAAACATGCATGTGAGGTCAATTGAACATTCTAAATTGTCCGTAGGTGTGCATGTGAGTGTGAATGGTTGTTTGTCTCTATGTGGCCCTGCGATGAACTGGCGACTTGTCCAGGGTGTCACCCTGCCTTCGCCCTAAGACAGCTGGGATAGGCTCCAGCAGACCCCCGTGACCCTGAATAGGAATAAGCGGGTAAAGAAGATGAATGAATGAATGAATAATTTATGACACCAATTAATTGAAGGGCCCAATTCATTTGACACAAAAACCTCACACACACACACACACACACAAAAAAAAGAAATCTGGATTTTCATGGGCCCGTCTCCCTGCTGCGGCCCTGGGTACTCAGGTCCATTTTCCCCCCACTACCACGCCCATGAGTACAATGTTACCTACTTTGATTAAAATTATTAGACTAAGACAGCAAGCTCTATCACTTATTATTAAGCTAATAAAGTATACATATATACACAAACACACGCACAC
>CM020515.1:761655-797388 GCA_009823395.1 Thamnaconus septentrionalis | reverse complement strand
AGCTTGATCAGAGGGCGCCTGCAACTACAACCTCCGCCTGGCTGGCCCACCTGGTGCAAGTGGAGAACCGGGCAGGGGGCTGGAGCCAGGGTGGCCTGGAGACCGGGATGGTGAGGGCTTGGAGTTCTGGAGCAACATTAAGTCAGCCAAGATCATCCAAGGGAAATGGAACTTAAAGTTTACCTTAAGACCAGGGGAGGTGAATCAACCAACAGGGTGGCCTGGGGACAGCTTGTCCGATGGGGCGGCACAAAGCAATGACAACCTGGGCCTCAGGCTGGGCCCCCTGGTGGTGGGGGACCGGGCTGGGGAGCTGGAGCCCGGGGTGGCCTGGAGACAAAGGCTGGTGAGGGCTTGTAGTTCTGGATGAAGATTAAAACTGAAGATCATCCCAGGAAAATATGGAGAATAAACTCAAAAATGGAATTTAAAGTTTACCTTAGACATGGGAAGAAAATGCAACCAAAGGGTGGCCAGGGGACAGCTTGATCGAGGGGTGCCGCCACTGCAACACAAAATCGCCCAGGCAAGGACCCCTGGTGCGAGTGGGGAGGGGAGGGCTGGAGCCCTTGTGGGGCTGGAGCCCGGGGTGGCATGGAGTCAAAGGCTGGTGAGGGCTTGTAGTTCTGGGCAAGGTTAATGAGCAAAAGATCATCCAGGGACAATATGGAGAATAAACTCAAGAAATGGAATTTAAAGTTTACCTTAAGACCTGGGAGGTGAATGCAACCACAGGGTGGCCTGGGGACACTTGTCCGAGGGGGGCACTGCAATGACAACCTGGGCCTCAGGCTGGGCCCCTGGTGTAAGTGGGGGGACCGGCTTGAGGGAGCCCGGGGGCCTGGATCAAGGCTGGTGAGGGCTGGAGGAAATTCGTCAGAAATCTCCCAGGAAAATTGGAGAATAAACTCAAGAATTGGAATTTAAAGTTTACATTAAGACAGGGGAAAAAATCAACCAACAGGGTGGTAAGGGGACAGCTTGTCGAAAGGTGCACACTGGACAACAATCGCCTCAGGCAGGGCCCCTGGTGTGTGGGGGGACGGGCAGCGGTCTGGAGCCCAGGGGTGGAATGGAGTCAAGGCTGGTGAGGGCTTGTGGTTCTGGAGCAAGGTTAAGTGAGCCAAAGATCATCCAGGGACAATATGGAGAATAAACTCAAAAATGGAATTTAAAGTTTACCTTAAGACCTGGGAGGTGAATCAACCAACAGGGTGGCCTGGGGAAAGCTTGTCCGATGGGGCGCACCTGCAATGACAACCTGGGCCTCAGGCTGGGACCCCCTGGTGCTAGGGGGACCGGGCTGCGGAGGGAGCCGGGGTGGCCTGATCCAAGGCTGGTGAGGGCTTGTGTCCTGGAGGAAGATTAAGTCAGCCAAAGATCATAGGGAAAATGGAAATAAACTCAAGAAATGGAATTTAAAGTTTACCTTAAGACCTGGGAGGTGAATGCCCAACAGGGGGCCTGGGGACAGCTTGTCCGATGGGGCGGCACAAAGCAATGACAACCTGGGCCTCAGGCTGGGCCCCCTGGTGTGTGGGGGACCGGGCTGGGGAGCTGGAGCCACGGGTGGCCTGGAGAAAAGGCTGGTGAGGGCTTGGGTTCTGGAGCAACATTAATCAGCAAGATCATCCAAGGAAATGGAACTTAAAGTTTACCTTAAGACCTGGGAGGTGAATGCAACCAACAGGGTGGCCTGGGGACAGCTTGTCCGATGTGGGGGCCCTGCAATAAAACCTGGGCCTCAGGCTGGGACCCCTGGTGCAGGGGGCCCGGGAGGGCGGACCCTGGGTGGGGGCAGGGTGTGGCATCAGTCAAGGCTGGTGAGGACTTGGTTCTGAGCAACATTAAGTCAGCCAAAGATCATCCAGGGACAATATGGAGAATAAACTCAAGAAATGGAATTTAAAGTTTACCTTAAGACATGGGAGGTGAATCAACCAACAGGGTGGCCTGGGGACATCTTGTCCGATGTGGGGCGGCACGCAATGACAACCTGGGCTGGGTGGGCCCCTGGGTAAGGGGGACCGGGCTGGGAGCTGGAGCCCCGGGTTGCCTGGAGACAAAGGCTGGTGAGGGCTTGTAGTTCTGGATGAAGATTAAGTCAGCCAAAGATCATCCCAGGGAAAATATGGAGAATAAACTCAAGAAATGGAATTTAAAGTTTACCTTAACATGGGAAGAAAATGCAACCAACAGGGGGCCAGGGGACAGCTTGATCGAGGGTGCCGCCACTGCAACGACAACAACGCCTCAGGCAAGGGACCCCGGGCGGTGGGGACCGGGCAGCAGGGCTGGAGCCGGGTGAGGGACTGGAGACACGGGGTGGCATGGAGTCAAAGGCTGGTGAGGGCTTGTAGTTCTGGAGCAACATTAAGTCAGCCAAAGATCATCCAGGGACAATATGGAGAATAAACTCAGAAATGGAATTTAAAGTTTACCTTAAGACATTGGAGGTAATTTCAACCAACAGGCTGGACCGGACAGCTTGATGGGGGCCGCCCGCAACTACAACCTCCGCCTAGGCTGGCCCCACCTGGGCAATGGAGAACCGGCTGCGGGCTGGAGCCCGGGTGGCCTGGAGACAAAGGCTGGTGAGGGCTTGTAGTTCTGGAGCAACATTAAGTCAGCCAAAGATCATCCCAGGGACAATATGGAGAATAAACTCAAGAAATGGAATTTAAAGTTTACCTTAAGACCTGGGAGGTGAATCAACCAACAGGGTGGCCTCAGCTTGTCCGGTGGGGCGGCACAAAGCAATGACAACCTGGGCCTCAGGATGGGCCCCTGGTGGGGGACAGGGCTGGGGAGCTGGAGCCCAGGGGCCTGGAGACAAAGGCTGGTGAGGGCTTGTGTTCTGGATGAAGATTAAGTCACCAAGATCATCCCAGGAAAATATGGAGAATAAACTCAAGAAATGGAATTAAAGTTTACCTTAAGACCTGGAGGAATGCAACCCACAGGGGTGGCTCTGTGGGACAGCTTGTCCTGGACGAAGGCACATCCAATGACAAATCTGGGCCTCAGGCTGGGGCCCTGGTAAGTGGAGACTGGGTTGGGGAGCTGGAGCCTGGAGTGGGTATGGAGACAAAGGCTGGTGAGGGTTTGTAGTTCAGGAGCGAAGATCAACCCCAGGACAAGGAGAATAAATTCCGTTAAGAAATGGAATTTAAAGTTTACCTCAAGATATGGAGGAATGTAAATCAGCAGAGGGCTCAGACATGGTCCGGCGAAGCGGCACAGCAATGACAGCCTTGGCCTCAGGTCAGGGCCCCTGGTGGCAACTGGGGGACGGGCTCTGCGGAGCCTGAACCTGGGAGGTGGCCTGGAGACAAAAGGCTGAGGTGAGGGCTTATAGTTCCTGGGCCAACATTAAGTCAGCCAGATCATCTGTGGACAATATGGAGAATGAACTCAAAGATATGGAATTTAAGGGGTTACCTTAAGACCTGGGAGGTGAATGCAACCATCAGGAGTAGCCTGAGACAACTTGTCTGGAAGTGGCGCACAAAGCAATGTCACCCTGGGCCTCAGTGGATGGCCCCTGGTGTAAATGGGGACCGGAAGGCGGAGCTTTGAGCCAGGTCGGCTTGGAGACACAGGCTGAGTGAGGGGCCCATGGTTCTGGATGAGGAGTTAAGCCAGCCAGAAGATCATCCTAGGGAAGAAATAGTCATAAACTCAAGAAATGGAGATTTAAAGTTTGCCTTAAGACATGGGAGAAAATACTGACTAACAGGGTGGCCAGGGGACAGCTTGATCGAGGAAAGGGTGCTGGAGTCCAGGGTAACTTGACAGCAATGACCACGGGCAGGGGACCCATGAGTACGAGTGGGGACGAGCAGCATGAGGCTGGAGCCCTGGGTGAGGAAAACAGGAGCGCCGGGTGGTGCTTGGAGTCAAAGGCTGAGGTGAGCTTGTGGTTCTGGCAGGCAACAGTAAGTCAGCTGTGATCATTCAAGGGACATGGAGAATAACTCACGAAATGGAATTTAAAGTTTAATTTTAAGACATCAGAGGTGAATACATGTAGGAGGCTAGCCTGGGACATGGATCCGATGTGGGCGCGCACTGCAATGACAACCTGGGCCTCAGAGCTGGGCCACTGGGTGTAAGTGGGGGACTGGCCATGTGAGCTGGAGGCAGGGTGGCCTGGAGACAAAGGCTAAATGAGGGCTTATAGTTCTGGGCCAACATTAAGTCAGCCAAAGATCATCCCAGGGACAATATGGAGGAATGAACTCAAGATGTAGAATTTAAAGTTTGCCTTAGGACCTGGGAGGTGAGATACAACCATCAGGGTGGCCTGTGGGACAGCTTACAGGTCCGTTGTGTGGAAACTGCAAAACAATATCAACCTGGGCTCCTGGCTGGGCCCCTGGGTGGTAAGTGGGGGGACCCGGGCTGGGAGCAAGGAGCCCAGTCAAGTCTGGATCCTGAGGCTGAGTGAGGGCTTATAGTTCTGAAGGAAGTTGATGCCAACAAGATCATCTGAGGGAAAATATATGAGAATAAAATCTCAAGAAATGGGAAACTTAAAGTTTACTTTAAGATGGGAAGAAAATACAACCAACAGGGTGTGTTTGGGACAGCTTGTCGAGGAAGGCCACCACTGCAATTACACCAGGCAGGACTTAAGGGTGGGGCCAGGGACTGGGCAGCAGAACTGGAGAACCTGCTGGTGAGAGCTGGTTTTACAGGGCGGGCCTGGTTTGAGGTATTGGTGAGGTGAGGGCTTGTGGTTCTGGAGCAACATTAGGTCAGCCAAAAGATCATCGAAAGAGGTGGAACTGGAAGTTTACAACAAGGACCACGGAGGTGAAATGCGCTCAGCAGGGAATTGGCCTGGGGACAGCTGCCAATCCGGCGTGAGGACGGTGACAAAAGCAATGACAAGGCCTCAGGCTGGGCCCCTGGTGTGAAGTGGGGGTTGGGACTCTTGAGGGCTGATTTCAGGGGTGGCCTGAGACAAGCAAGGCTGGTGGAGGGGAGCAGTATTTCTGGAACAAGATTAAGTCAATGAAAAGATCATCTCTAGGAGAAAATATGGAGGTCAAAAATCAAGAAATGGAATTGGTTGCAGCAAGACATGGGAGAAGAAGAAATGCAACCAACAGGATGGCCAGGGGACAGCTTGATCAAGGGTGCTCCACTGCAGACAACAACGCCTCAGGCAGGGACCCCTGGTGCAGTGGGGACCGGGCAAAGGGGCTGGAGCCCAGGGCTGGAGCCAGGGTGGCATGGAGTCAAGGCTGGTGAGGGCTTGTAGTTCTGGAGCAACATTAAGTCAGCCGAAAATCATCAAAGGAAATGGAACTTAAAGTTTACCTTAAGAGATGGGAGGTGAATGCAACCAACAGGGGGCCTGGGGACAGCTTGTCCGATGGGGGGCACAAAGCAATGACAACCTGGGCCTCAGGCTGGGCCCCTGGTGTGGGGGGACCGGGCTGGGGCTGGAGCCCGGTGGCCTGGACACAGGCTGGTGAGGGCTTTAGTTCTGGAGAAGATTGTCAGCCAAGATCATCCCAGGGAAAATATGGAGAATAAACTCAAAATTGGAACTTAAAGTTTACCTTAAGACATGGGAGGTAAATCAACCAACAGGGTGGCATGGGGACAGCTTGTCGAGGGGGCCCCCACCAACTCAACCTGCCTAGGCTGGCCCCCCTGGTGCAAGTGGAGAACCGGGCTGGAGCTGGAGCCCGGGTGGCCGGAGTCACAGGCTGGTGAGGGCTTGGAGTTCTGGAGCAACATTAAGTCAGCCAAGATCATCCAAGGTAAATGGAACTTAAAGTTTACCTTAAGACCAGGTGAATGCACCAACAGGGTGGCCTGGGGACAGCTTTCCGATGTGGGGGCGGCAAAGCAATGACAACCTGGGCCTCAGGCTGGGCCCCTGGTTAAGTGGGGGACGGGCTGGGGAGCTGGAGCCCGGTGGCCTGGAGACAAAGGTGGTGAGGGGTAGTTCTGGATGAAGATTAAGTAAGGAAAATCATCCAGGAAAAATGGAGAATAAACTCAAGAAATGGAATTTAAAGTTTACCTTAAGACATGGGAGAAAATGCAACCAACAGGGTGTCCAGGGGACAGCTTGTCGAGGGGTGCCGCCTGCGCAACAACGCCTCAGGCAGGGACCCCTGGTGCAAGTGGGGACCGGCAGGTCTGGAGCCCTGGTGGGGCTTGAGGGGTGGAATGGAGCCTGGTGAGGGCTTGGTTCTGGAGCAAGGTTAAGTGAGCCAAAGATCATCCAGGACAATTGGAGAATAAGCTCAAGAAATGGAATTTAAAGTTTACCTTAAGACCTGGGGGTGAATCAACCAACAGGGTGGCCTGGGGACAGCTTGTCCGATGTGGGGGGCACAAAGCAATGACAACCTGGGTGGCTGGGCCCCTGGTGGTGGGGGACGGGCTGGGGCTGGAGCCGGGTGGCCTGGAGACAAAGGCTGGTGAGGGCTTGTATTTCTGGATGAAGATTAAGTCAGCCAAGATCATCCCAGGAAAATTGGAAATAAACTCAAGAAATGGAATTTAAAGTTACCTTAAGACCTGGGAGGTGAATGCAACCAACAGGGTGGTGGGGACAGCTTGTCCGATGTGGGGCGGCAAAAGCAATGACAACCTGGGCTCGGCTGGGACCCCTGGTGGTGGGGACGGCTGAGGAGCTGGAGCCCGGGTCGGCCTGGATCACAGGCTGGTGAGGGCTTATAGTTCTGGAGCAAATTAAGTCAGCCAAAGATCATCCCAGGGAAAATATGGAGAATAAACTCAAGAAAGGAATTTAAAGTTTACCAAGACCTGGGAGGGTGCAACCAACAGGGTGGACAGGGAACAGCTTGATCGAGAGGCGCAGCCCACTGCAACACAACCTCCGCCTAAGGCTGGCCCCACCTGGTGCAAGTGGAGAACCGGGCAGGGAGCTGGAGCCACGGGTGGCCTGGAGTCACAGGATGGTGAGGGCTTGGAGTTCTGGAGCAACATTAAGTCAGCCGAAGATCATCCAAGGAAATGGAACTTAAAGTTTACCTTAAGACCAGGGAGGTGAATGCAACCAACAGGGTGGCCTGGGGACAGCTTGTCGAGGGTGCGCACTGCAAGACAACATGCCTCAGGCTGGGCCCCTGGTGTAAGTGGGGGACCGGGCTGGGAGCTGGAGCCCGGGTGGCATGGAGTCAAAGGTTGGTGAGGGCTTGTAGTTCTGGAGCAACATTAAGTCAGCCAAAGATCATCCCAGGGACAATATGGAGAATAAACTCAAGAAATGGAACTTAAAGTTTACCTTAAGACCTGGGGGTGAATGCAACCCAAAGGGTGGCCGGGGACACGTGAGGGGGCCCAAAAGAAATGAAACCCCTGGGAGGTGGGGCCCCAGGGGGCCTGGGGGGAACCCAGGGGGCCGGAGCAACTGGTAGGCCTGGGAAGGGAAAAGGGCCCCAAAAATTGGGTTGGAAAAAGTTTAAAGCTGGGAGGTTAAGCCAACAGGGTGGCCGGGGACACTTGCAAAGGGGGAAAAGCAAAAATGGGCTTGGGCCCCTTAAGGGGGGGAGGGGTGGGGGGGAACCAGGGTGGCTGGGCAAAGGCGGTGGGGCGGGTTTGACAACTTGTCAGCCGCCCCAAAGGGGAAAAAATGGAACTTAAAGTTTCCAAAGACCGGGGGTGAAGAAAAGGGTCCGGGGAAGTTGTCCGAGTCCCAAAAAGAAAAACCTGGGGAGGTGGGCCCCTTGGGAAGGGGGAGGGTACACAGGGTGGCCGGAGACAAAGGCTGGTGAGGGTTGGCTGGAGAAATTGCAGCGGGACCCCGGGAAAATGGGAAAAAAAGAAAGGTTTAAAGTTTTGCTGGGAGTAAAAACCCCGGGGGGGGGCGGCCGGGTGACCCTTAAAGGCCCTTAAGGGGACCGGGGGGGGTGGACCAGGGGGGGGGCTGGGGGCTTGTGTTTGGGAAATTAAGCACCGGGTCAAAAGGGAATGGAATTTGTTTCCTTAAGACGGGGGTAAAACCCCAAAGGGTGGGGAAAAGTTTCCGTTCCCGGTTGGGAAAAACCCCAGGGGGATTTTAAAAGGGACCCGGGGGGTGGAAAAAGGCGGGAGGGCTTGTGCGGGGGAAATTAATACCAAAATCCCCAAGGGGAAATGGGAATAAAATTTAAAGCCTGGGAGGGGGTAACCAACAGGTGGGGGCCTTGTCGGTTTAAAACCCAATCCCAATGGCCCCTTTATAAACCGGGGGGGTGGACCCAGGGTGGCCTGGGGAAAGCGGGTGGGGTTGGGGCGGAGAAATTAATGCAAGTTCCCCGGGTTTGGGAAACCCAAAAAGTTTCCCGTTGGGGTAAGAACCCAAAGGTGGGGGGAAAGTTGAAAAGGGGGCAGAAAATCAACCCCGGGCAAAGGGGGGTCAAGGGGGAAAAAGGGGACTAGCGGGGGGGGAACAAAGGGGTGGGGCTTGGGCTGGGCCATTGACAAACAAACAAGGGAAAAAATGGAATTTAAAGCCTTGACCTGGGAGGTGGCCCAAACAGGGGGCTGGGAAAGCTTGTGTTGGGGGAAAAGCAAGACAACCTGGGAAAGGGGGCCCCTGGGATGGGGGGGTACTAGCGGGGTGGAACAAAGGTGGGAGGGGGCCGGAGAAAAGGGTGGCATCCAAAAAATGGAGAAAAAAGGGAAAGGGAATTTAAAGCCTTAAGCCCTGGGGGGTGAACCCGGGTGGCCGGGGAAGTTTGGAGGGGGCCCAGGACAACCCCCCAAAACCCCAGGGTGGGCGGGGCGGGCCCGGGAGGGGCCCAGGGTGGCCTGGGCAAAGGTGGTGAGGGTTTGGCAGAAAAATCGCCAAAACAAGGAAAATGGTTAAAAAGGGACCAAGCGGGGGGAAAACCCGGGGGGGGGAAGCACGGGGTGGTCCACTGAGGGCAAAATCGCCTAAGGCAGGGATTCAGGGGGGAGGGAGACTAGTGGGTATACCGGGGGCCTGGAGTAAGGGGAAAGGGTTGGCTGGGCAACTTGTCGAAATTCCCCGGAAAAAAAATGGTTTAAAGCCTTGATGGGGGGTGCAACCAAAGGGTGGCCGGGGAAGCTTGTGAGGGGCGAGCGAAAAATCCCTAGGCGGGCCCCTTCAGGGGGGAGGGGGGGAAACTGGGAAAGGGGGGAAAAGGGATTGGGAGGGGGGTTTTGGGGTTGCAGCCAAATCACCCAGGAAATAGGAAAAAACTCAAGAAAGGAAAAAGTTTATTGACCGGGAGGGTGAACCCGGGTGGCCGGGGGCATTGTCGGTGGGACAAACCCAAAACCCCCGGGTTTGGGGGGAGGGGCTGGGACTGGACCCGGGGGTGGTGGACAAAGGTGGTGGGGCATTTGGGGGCCGCCAAAGCAAGGAAATGGGGGGATTTAAAGGGGGGTTGGGGGAACCCGGGTGGCCGGGGACAGTTGGGGTGTTTCCCAGGAACAATTTCAGGCGACCCCCGGGAAAGGGAAAGGGGTTCCCGGGGTGGTAGCAAAGGCTGGGAGGGTTGATTCACAACAAAGCGAAAGTTCCCGGAAAAAGAAAGAAAAACCCCTTTGGGGGGAAAGGGGAAACCCGGGGGGGGGCAGTTGGCCGGGGGGGAAAGTGAAACCTGGGTTAGGTGGGCCCCTTGGGGGGGGGTAAACCCCGGGGGTGGAAAAAGGTTAGGGCTTGGGGGAAAATTAACACAAAACCCGGGGAAAATTGGAAAAACCCAAAATGGAAAAATTTCTTAAGACCTGGGGGTTAAACAAAAGGGGGCCCGGGGGCTTGCCAGGGGGGGGCCAAAAAACTGTCGGGGGCCCCTTGGGTAAAGGGGACCCGGGGGGCTGGGACCCAGCCGGGGGAGACAAAGGTGGGGGCTTGGGAGGGGGAAAAAAACCCAAAAATTGGGTGGAAAAGTTTATTTAAGCCCGGGGGGTTAACCAAAGGGTGGGGGGGGCTTTAGGGGGAAAAAATGAAACCCGGGAAAAGGGGGACCCTGGGAAGGGGAAAAGGGTCCTAGCAAATGGGAGGTTTATTCAAAATTGGCCAAAAGGAAAAAGGGAATAACAAAAAATTTTAAGCCGGGAAGGGGGGCCCAACAGGGTGGCCGGGGGAAAGCTTGGAAGGGGGGGACAAAAATGAACCCTGGGAAAAGGGGGACCCCTGGTTTTGGAGCCCGGGGTGGAAAAAGGGGTACTTTGGGCTGGGAAATTAAGCACCAAAGTTCCCCGGAATTGGGAAAACCAAAAAGGAATTTAAAACCTTGCTAGGTTCCCCAAAGGGGGCCGGGGAAACTTGGAAAGGGGGCGGCCGAAACAACTGGGTAGGCCCCCTGGGAAGGGGGGGCGGGCCCGGGGGGTTGGAGCCCCCTTGGATAAGGGTTTACTTTAAGTTTGGAGGAATTAACACAAAGGGTTCCCCAGGGAATATGGAGAAAACCGAAAAATTTGTTTCCAAACCTGGGGGAAATGAAAACGGGGGCCGGGGAAGCCCGGGTGGGGGCCCGATGAAACCCTTTTGGGGGCCCCGGGTAAGGGGAAACCCCGGGGTGGACCCGGGTCCCTTAACAGGGGGAGGGTTTGGGCGGAAAAAAGTTGGAAAAAAATCCAAAAATGGTTTAAAGCCTTGAATGGGGCCCGGGGGCCGGGGGCCCGGGGGGGCCCAAAGCTAAACCTTTAGGCTGGGGGTTAAGGGGGCCCCCGGAAAAGGGGGTATCAAGGGGTTGATTTAAAGTTCTGGAGGGAAATTAATCACAAAAAAAAGGGAAAAATGGAAATTTAAAGACCAAAGGGGACCCCAGGGGGCCGGGACATTTGACGGGGGGGGGCACGCAAGACAAAAGGCCTAGGGGGGGGTTTGGGGGGCGGACCCGGGAAAAGGGGGGGAAATAAAAGGGGTTAGGGTTTAGCTGGAGGAATTTAACAGCCAAAGTTCCCCGGGGAAAAATTGGGAATCCAAATGAATTTAAATTTCCTTAAGCTGGGAAATTCAAAACGGGGGCCGGGGGTTGGGGGTGGGGGCCCCGGCCCCCTTGGCTGGGACCCCGGGCTGGGGGAGGGGAGGGCTGGAGCCCTGGGTTTACCCGGGGGATGGAGTAAACGGGAGGGTTTAGTTTACCTTAAGCAGAAAAATCACCCAGGGAAAAGGGTCTGAAAGGTTTTTTCCTTGCGGAGGGAATGCAACCGCAGGGTGGCCTGGGGAAGGCCGGGTGGGACGCAAGCCCTGGGCCCAGGGGGCCCCGGGTAAGTGGGGAGGGGGATAGCCCGGGGGGGGCCCCGGAAAAATGGGACTTTAAGTTTGGGGAAAATTAAGTACCAAACCCCAAGGGAAAAGGGAAAAAAAAAAGGGTTTAAAGTTTCCGAGGGGGTGAAGCAAACATGGCCTGGGGCCTTGTAGTGGGGGGCCCGCTGAAACCTGGGCCCAGGTGGGCCCCCTGGAAGTGGGAGGCTGCGGAGGGAGAGGTCGGCCGGATCACAGGGGTTAGGGTTAATTTGGAGGAAATTAAGTACCAAGACTGGGAAAAGGGAATAAACCAAGTGGTTTAAAATTTTGTGGGGGGAAGCAACCAACGGGTGGCCTGGGGCCTTTGAGTGGGGACGCTGAAACCTGGGCCCAGGTGGGCCCCTGGTTTAAGTGGGGGAGGGCTGGGGCTGGAGAGGTTGGCCGGGGCTTAGGATATTTGGAGGAAATTAAGAAAGTACCCAGGGAAATTGGGAATAAACCAAAAATGGTTTAAAGTTTCCGATGGGGGGAAGCAACCAACGGGGGCCGGGGCCTTTGAGTGGGGCGGCAAAAGCGACAACCGGGTGGCGGGCCCCGGTGGGGGGGGGGGGGGGGAAGGGGGGAAAGGGGTTAGGGTTTAAATTTGGAGGAAATTAAGTCCAAGACTAGGAAAATTGGGAAAAAACAAGTGGTTTAAAGTTACCAAGAGGGGGGAATGCAACCAACATGGCCTGGGGACCTTGGGTGGGGGCCGGGCAAAAAACCCGGGTAGGAGGGCCCCGGGGTGGGTGGGGGGGGCGGGGAGCTGGGAGCACCAGGGTCAGCAAAGGCTTAGGCTTTATTTGGAGAAAAAGAGAAAAAACCCCGGGAAATTGGGAAAAAACCAAGGGTGGAAAAAGTTCCAAGTGGGGGGAAGCAACCAACGGGTGGCCTGGGGCCTTGCAGGGGGCGGGCCCGAGGAAAACGGGGGCGGGCCCCGGTGGTGGGGGGACGGGTTTGGGGGAGTAGCCAGGGGGCCCGGGAAAATGGGAATTTATTCAGAAATTAATAAAAGTACCCAGGGAAAATTGGAGAAAAACAAAAAGGAAAAAGTTTTTAAGAGGGGGAAATCAACCAACATGGCCGGGGACCTTGTCGAGGGGGGCAAAAGAAAAGGGGCCCGGGGGCCCCTGGGCAGGGGGGGCCGGGCTGAGGGGACCCGGGGGGCCGGGAGCAAAGGCTTAGGGCTTTATTTGGAGAAAAAGAGCCAAAGTACCCAGGGAAATTGGAGAAAAAAAAGGGTGGAAAAAGTTTCCGATGGGGGGAAAACAACCAACGGGGGCCGGGGCCTTGTAAAGGGGGGAAACCCGGGCCTGGCGGGCCCCGGTGGGGGAGGCGGGGGGGGGGGAAAGGGGGAGGGCAAAGGCGGGAGGGGTTTATTCGGAGAAATTAAGTACCAAGACATAGGAAAATAAAAAAACAAGGGGGAAAAAGTTTACCAAGATGGGGGTAAAAACCAACATGGGGGCAACCCCGGGGGGAAAACCCAGGGCGGGACCCCTGGGAGGGGGGCCCGGGGGGGGCGGGGGGAGGGTGGGCCCATGGTAGCAAAGGCTTAGGGTTTGCAAAAATTTACCAAAGACTAAAAGGGAATGGAAAAAGTTTCCTTGACAGGTTCCCAAAGGGGGGGGGAAAGCTTGCAAGGGGGCCCCCCCCTGGGTGGCGGGCCCCTGGGAAAGGGGGGAGGGCCCGGGGTCTGGAGGGGGAAAAGGCGGGAGGGCTTTAGGAAAGGAAATTAAGTCAAAAAGGAAATAAATCCCAAGAAGGAATTTAAATTTACCCAAAGCTGGAGGGGAATTGACCAAAGGGGGCCCGGGGACACTTTCCGGGGGCGGCCCATGCAAAACCCCCGGCGGGGCCCCCGGTAAGGGGCCCGGGGTGGGGCTGGAGAAATGGTGGGGCTTTGGGGGGAAAAGTACCAAGACTAGGAAAATGGAACGGGGGACCTTGCCTTGGGGGGGCAAAGGCCAAGGGGCCTTTGGCGGGCCCCCCTGTAAACCGGGCCTGGCTGGGCCCCTGGTGAAGTGGGAGGGCGGGGCTGGAGCAAGGTTGGAGCAAGGTTAGGGCTTTTTGGGAATTAAATAGAAAGACAAAAAAAAATTGGGGAATAAAAAAAGGGGGGGAAGCCCCCAAGGGGGCGGGGAAATTGCCTTTGGGGCCAAAGGCTGCCCTGGGCCTAGGTGGGCCCCGGTGAGTGGGGGCCGGGTGGGGCTGGAGCCCAGGGGCTGGGAAAGGTTGGTAGGGCTTGAGCTAGCAAAAGTACCAAAGATAGGGAAATAGGAGAATAAATAAAAATAAATTAAATTTATTAAGACCGGGGGGAAGCCCCGGGGGGGGAAAAGCTTGCCATTGGGCCAAAAGGCAAGCCCTGGGCCTGGGGGCCCCCTGGGAGTGGGGGCCGGGTGGGGCCTGGAGCCCAGGGGTGGAGGGCTGGTAGGGCTTGATTTGGAAAAAAGTCACCAAGAATAAGGAAATAAAAAAATGAAATAAATTTAAATTTACCTTGAGGGATGAACAACCCGGGGGCCGGGGACAGTTGCCCATGCCGCCAAAAGCCAGGAAAACCCCGGGAGGGGGCCGGGGAGGGGGAGCCCTGGGGAGGCTGGAGCCCGGGGGCTGGAGCAAAGGCTGGTGAGGGCTTTGGTTCTAGAAATTAAGTCAGCCAAAGATTCCAAAAAAAATAAAAATTTTTTTTAAGACCTGGGAGGTGAATGCAACCAACAGGGTGGCCTGGGGACACTTGCCGGGGGGGGGCCAAATGACAACCTGGGCCTCAGGCGGGCCCCTGGTGAAAGGGGGGACGGGCTGGGGCTGGAGCCCGGTGGCCGGAGCAAAGGCTGGTGGGGCTTGGTTCTGGAGAAATTAAGTCAGCCAAAGATCATCCCAGGAAAAATTGGAAAAAACCTTTTAAAGTTTACCTTAAGACCTGGGAGGGAAAACCAACAGGGTGGCCGGGGACAGCTTGCCGGGGGCCGACGCAATGAAACCCCCAGGCGGGCCCCTGGGGGGGGGGAACCGGGCCCTGGGGAGGGCTGGGCCCTGGCTGGAGCAAAGGCTGGTGAGGGCTTTTAGTTTGAAAAAAAGTCAGCCAAAGATCATCCAAGGAATGGAACTTAAAGTTTATTAAACCTGGGAGGTGAATCAACCAACAGGGTGGCCGGGGACAGCTTGTCCGAGTGGGGCGGCACAAAGCAAGCCCCTGGGCCCAGGCTGGGACCCCTGGGTGGAGCCCGGGGGCCGGAGCAAAGGCTGGTGAGGGCTTTAGTTCTGGAGAAATTTTAAAAATTAAGAAAAATAAAAAATAAAACAAATTTATTTAAAAGGGGGAACAACAAAGGTGGCGGGGACAGCTTGTCCAAGGGGCGCCCCCAAACCCCGCCCGGCGGGGGCCCCGGGGGGACCGGGGGGTGGCCGGGGGGGCTTGGGACTTTTCGGGAAAATTAAAGGAAATACCAAAAATTTAAATTAAAAGGGAAAAGGGAAGGGAACAACCCAAAGGGGGCCGGGGACAGGGGGGGGCCCCCCCAAAAACCCCCCTGGGCCCGGGGGGGGGCCCGGGGGGCTGGACCGGGTGGCTGGAGTCAAAGGTTGGTGAGGGCTTGAGTTCTGGGAAATTAACCCAAAAACAAAGGGAAAATAAGGAAAGGAATTAAATTTATTAAAACCGGGGGGAAAACCCCGGGGGCGGGAAAGCTTGCCTTGGGGGCCCTTGCCCTGGGCCTAGGTGGGCCCCGGGAGTGGGGGCCGGGTGGCCCTGGAGCCCTGGTGGGCGGTTTGGGACTTTGGGTTTGGGAAAATTAAAGCCAAAGAATCCCAGGGAAAAAAAAAAAAGAAATGGGAATTTAAAGACCAAGTGGGGGGAAGCCCAAAGGGGGCGGAAAGCTTGCCATTGGGGCCGGGCAAGCCCTGGGTAGGGGGCCCCCGGGTTGGGGGGCCGGGCCCGGGGTGGGCCCTGGGGAAAAAGGCTGGTGAGGGCTTGTAGTTCTGGAGAAATTAAGCGAAGATCATCCAGAAAAAGGAAAAAATCAAAAAAATTTAAAGTTTACCTTAAGAAATGGGAGGTGTGAACCACAGGGTGGCCTGGGGACACTTTCCCGGGGGGCCCCTCCCCCCGGCAGGGCCCCTGGGCGGGGGGGGCGGGCGGGCTGGGAAAGGGGGGGAGGTTTAGCTTAGCAAAATTAAGAAAAAGTACCTTTAAAGGAATTTAAAGACCCAAAGGGGGGGCCCCAGGGGGCCGGGGCAAGGCAAGGGGGCCAGGCGACCCGGGTAGGGGGACCCCGGGGAAGTGGGGGCCGGGGGGGCTGGAGCCCGGGGGCGGGAGGGGCTGGGGGGGGTGCAGAACAAAAAAAAAAAAATAAAAAGTAAAAATGGAATTAAATTTACCAAAGGGGGGAAGCCCCGGGGGCTGGGAAGAAGCCCAAAGGCTGCCCCTGGGCTGGCTGGGCCCCTGGGTAAAGGGGGGACGGGGGGGGGGGGTGGCCTGGAGAAAAGGTGGTAGGGCGTATTCTGGGAAATTAATACCAAGAATGGGAAATTAAATAAATAAGAAATGGAATTTAAATTTACCCAAAGCCGGGAGGAATAAACCAAAGGGTGGCCGGGGACACGCCCAGGGGGCCCCCAAGAAACTGGGCCCAGGCGGGCCCCCTGGGAAAGGGGGGGAGGGGGCTGGGGGCTGGGCCCGGGGTGGAACAAAGGCGGGAGGGCTTTAGTTTGGGAAAAATTTAAAACCTTTAAAAAGGGAAATGGAAAAAGTTTCCTTGACAGGTTCCCAAAGGGGGGGGGAAAAGCTTTCAAGGGGGCGGCCGAAACAAATGGGCCTGGCGGGACCCCGGGGTGGGGGAAAGGGGTGGGAGAAAGGGTCAGCAAAGGCTTAGGGGTTTTTGGAGAAATTAAGAGAAAAATTTTTAAAAGGGAATAAAACAAAAAAAAGTTTATTAAGAGGGGAAACCAACATGGCCGGGGAAACGGGGGGGCCCCAGCAAGAAAACCCTGGGGGGCCCGGGGGGGGCCCGGGCAAAGGGTGGGCAGGGTGGGCCTGGAGAAAAGGCTTAGGTTTTATTTGGAGAAATTAAGAGAAAACACCAGGGGAAAGGGAATAAACCAAAAATGGTTTAAGTTTCCAAGTGGGGGAAAAAACCAACGGGTGGGGGGGCCCTTGGGGGGGGCCGCCGAAACTGGGCCCAGGCGGGCCCCGGTGGGGGGGCCCGGGGTGGGGGGGGCAGGGGGCTAAAAATGGGATTTTTCGGAGGAAATTAAGTACCAAGACATAGGAAAATTGGGAAAAACCAAGTGGAAAAAGTTTATTAAGAGGGGAAAGCAACCCGGGTGGCGGGGCACTTGTCCGGGGGAAAGCAACTTCCCCGGTGGCCCCCTGGTAAGTGGGAGGGCCGGGGCTGGAGCCCACTTATCAAGGGGTTACGGTTTGGGGAAAATTAAGTACCAAACATAAGGAAATAACCAAAGGGTTTTTTGACATTGAGGGGGCAACCAACAGGGGCCGGGGTTTAGGGGGGCCCCCGGGGCCCCGCACTGGCCCCGGGGCCCTTTAAGGGGGAGGGGGAGCTGGAGGGTGGGCCACAAGGTTCTTTAGTTTGGAGAAATTAAGAGAAATAAAAGGGAAAGGGAAAAAAAAAGGGGGGGGAAAAGCCTTGTTTGGGGGGGTTTAAACAAAAATGCCCGGGGAGGGGGGATGGCAACAAATGGCGGGACCCCTGGGCAGGGGGCGGGAGCAGGGCTGGAGCCCTGGGTGGGGTGGAGGGGTGGCGGATCAAAGGGGGAGGGCTTTAGTTTACCTTAAGCGGAAAATCACCAAGGTGGCTTGACCTTAAGATGGGGGGAAGCAACCAACGGGTGGCCTGGGGCCCGGGTTGGGTGGGAAAAGTGCAACCTGGGCCGGTGGGCCCCCTGGGTTAAGGGGGGAGGGCTAGGCTGGAGGGGTGGGCCGGATCACAGGTTAGGGTTAATTTGGAGGAAATTAAGTACCAAGACATGGGAAAAAGAAAAAACCGAAATGGAATTTAAAGTTTACCTTAAGCTGGGAAGAAATGCAACCAAAGGGTCATGGGAAATTGGGGATATTTGGGAAAAGTCACCAAAGATCATCCAGGAAAATATGGAAAATATGGGAAAGTCCCCAAGACACCCAGGGCTAGGAGAAAACTTGTCGAGGGGGCGCCGCTGGGCGTAGGGGGACCCCGGGGTGGGGAGGGAGCAGGCTGGAGCCCTGGGTAGGGCTGGACCCATTGTGGAGTCAAACTGGGAGGGCTTTAGTTTACCTTAAGCGGAAGATCACCAGGGTGGCTTAAAGTTTCCGATGGGGGGAAGCAAAACGGGTGGCCTGGGGCCTTGTGAGTGGGGGACGGGAAAACCTGGGCCCAGGTGGGCCCCTGGGTTAAGGGGGGAGGGCTGGGCTGGAGAGGGTGGCCTGGATCACAGGGGTTAGGGTTAATTTGGAGGAAATTAAGTACTAAGACATGGAAAATTGGGAAAAAACCAAGTGGAAAAAGTTTACCAAGAATTTGGGGAAATCCAACAGGGGAAGGGGCACTGGGGGGCCCGCCCAAACTAAACCCCCGGGTGGCCCCCTGGGCAAGTGGGAAGGGGGGCTGGAGCCACGGGTGGCCGGGTCAAGGATTGGGGCTTTAGTTTACCTTAAGCCCAAAGATCACCAAGGTGGCTTAAAAGTTTCCAAGCCCAGTGAACCAACGGGTGGCCTGGGGCCTTGTGAGTGGGGGACGCTGAAAGTGGGCCTGGTGGGCCCCTGGGAAGGGGGGAGGGCTAGTGGAGCCCGGGGGCCAGCAAAGGCTTAGGGATATTTGGAGAAATTAAGTAAAAGTACCCAGGAAAATTGGGAATAAACCAAGGTGGTTTAAAGTTTCCGATGGGGGGAAGCAAAACATGGCCTGGGGACAGCTTGTCCCGTTAATGGTGACACAAAGCAATGACAACCCTGGAGCCTCAGGCTGGGCCCCTGGTGTGAAGTGAGGGACGTGAGACTCTGAGAGACTGGAGCCCAGGTCAGCCTGGATCACAGGCTGGTGAGGGGCTATAGTTCTGGAGGAAGATTAAGTCAGCCAAAAGATCATCCTTGGAAAATATGGAGAATAAACTCAAGAAATGGAATTTAAAGTTTACCTTAAGACATGGGAAGAAAATGCAGCCAACAGGGTGGCCAGGGGACAAGCTTGATCGAAGGGGTGCCGTCCACTGCAAGCGACAACAATCGCCTCAAGGCTGGGACCCCCTGGTGCAGGCAGGGACTGGGCATGGGGCTGGAGCCCTGGGTGAGGGCTGGAGCACTGGGGTGGCATGGAGTCAAAAGGAAGCTGAGTGAGGGCTTGTAGTTCTGGAGCAACGATAAGTCAGCCAAAAAAAAGATCATCCCAGGAGAATATGGAGGAATAAACTCAAGAAATGGAATTTAAAAGTTTACCGCCCAAGACCTGGGAGGTGAAATGCAACAAACAGGGTAGACTGGGGACAGCTTGTCTGGTGTGGGTCGACACCTGCAATGACTACCTGGGCCTCAGGCTGGGCACCCCTGGTGTAAGTGGGGGGACAGAGACTGCAGAGCTGGAGAGAGCGCCGAGGGTTGCCTGGATCACAGGCTGGTGAGGAGCTTATAGTTCTGGAGGAGGTGGTCAAGTCAGCGAAGATTCATCCCAGAAAATATGGAGAATAAGCTGAGAAATGGACTTTAAAGTTTACCTTAAGACATGGGAAGAAAATGCGTCCAACAGGGTGGCTGGGGAAAACTTGATCGAGGGGTGCCGTCACTGCAACACAACCTCTGCTAAGGGCTGGCCCCACCTGGTCGCAGTGAGGAGACAGGCAGCGGAGCTGGAGGCCCAGGGGGTGGCATGGGGTCAAAGGCTGGTAAAGGGCTTTTTAGTTTTGGAGCAACATTAGGTCAGCCAAAAGATCATCCAGGGACAATATGGAGAATAAACTCAAGAAATGGAATTCAAAGTTTACCTTAAGACATTGGAGAGTAGTACAGCAACAGGCTGGACAGGGGACAGCTTGGTCGAGAAGGCGCCGCCACTACCTTCTAACCTCTGCCTGGAGCTGGCCCCACCTGGTGCTGAAGTGGAGAACCCGGGCAAGCGTGGCTGGAGGCCAGGGGTGGCCTATGGAGTCACAGGATGGTGAGGGAACATGTAGTTCTGGAGCAACGATTAAGTCAGCGAGAAAGATCATCCAAGGAAATGGAACTTAAGTTTACCTTAAGACCTGGAATTAGAATGCAGCCAACAGGCTGGACAGGGTGACAACTTGTCCGATGTAAATGACACCCTGCAATGACAACCTGGGCCTCAGGCTGAGCCCCGGTGTTAGGTGGGGGACCCGGGCTGCGGAACTCTGGAGCCAGGGGTAGCCTGGAGATAGAGGCTGGTGAGGGCTTTTTATTTTATTTTTGTCGATCTGCCCATAATGACAAGCAGAAGTATCTCTGAATGTCTATGATGGCTGACAGATTTTGTGTGTCAAGAGTGAGATCTTGAGAGTGCTTGAGGCCACATGGGTCGTTTCCGCAGAGCTACTATCTTAGAAGGGTGATGAGAGAGATAGAGAGAGAGGAGTGGGGAGGGCATTGGCAACAATATGCAATTTTGTGTCAAAGCAGAACAAAAACGTTAGTACATTTGCATAGCTAATTGTCCAGATAGTGGGCTTATTGAAATGATAACCTGATTAATCTAAGGAAGAAAAAAGAAGAAAATATATATATATATATACATATATATATACATATCTATATATATATACATATATATATATATATACAACATACATGCAAATACATACAATGATAATGATAATGATAGCGATGATAATAACGCAGCGTTAATGGTATATGTCTGTAATAATACATGTCATGTATTTATAACAAAGCCAATAATAATAAACACTATATGGACAGATAAGACAATAAGCTATGCAACAGAGTGTGTAACAGTGTACCTGCGCTTGTAATTCTTGTGTGTGTGTGTGTGTGTATGTGTGTGTGTGTACACTGTGTGTATGCATACTTATATGTGTGTATCACGATGTGTGTATGTATACTTACGTAATATGCATGCGTGTGTGTACATACCCATATGTGTATATGTATGTATGTGTGTGTGTGTGCGTTAGCCATAGATGTGGTGGTGTGTGTATCACAGGTGCGAGGTGGACATGGCTAAAGTGCGTCCACTGGATGTAGGCTGCCCCATTCGTGCGGCCTCTCCAGGTGGTGCCGCGCACACCAGCTTGTGACCCAGGGGAGACCAGACTGCGACACGCCCGCCGCCATGAAACCCAGCCAGGAAGGGCCAGGCAGCATTTCAGGGCCGGAGAACTCTACCCTGAGGGCAGGCAAGATGGCAGAGCCAAATACCACAAGAAGAGGACACCACCAGGCGGACAGGCAGCAGAGCCCAGCCCAGTTGAAACTTCCCAAACTTAATGAGACAGACCATCCCCTTGTGGGTTAGCCCCTTCACCCACGGAGGATCGGTGCCAAAGGCAGGCCGGGCTTGGCTTCCTCCCGGACCCAGTGTGGCGCATCAGCGCCCCTCCACCCCACCACCTTGACCCCCACCGCCCCGGAACCCCGGCCCCGAGACCACAGCACCCCATGTGCAGGCGCGGGCTGGCGAAGCCCCCACAGTTCCTCTGTGCCCTGTAAAAGATAAATAAATAAGTAAATATTGATAAAGGATAATAAAGATAAATAAAATAAACAACCTGTGGACCCCATACCACCGTCAAAGCCCGTGTCTCGGGTCGATGTACTTGACCGCCGACACGCTGACGGCGCCTAGAGGGACCACGGGCAGCGGCCGGCCCCAGAGATTGGGGAAGGGGACTAAGTTCCTTTACAAATGGCAAGACTCCATAAACCCAGCAGTCACTTCCAGGGGCACACCCCGGACTGCACAGGAGCCCATCCAGGTGGGAAAGATGCGGATCCAGCGCCCCCACAGCAGGCCCAGCCCTGTGTGTAGGAGTGTCAGTGTGTATATATGTGCATTGCTGGTGTGTTGGACTATAGTTGCCCGGTTAAAATCGGAGGTGGTGAGACCCTGGGCAACCACACACTGCTGCTGAGCAGCCTGGCGGGCTGCAAGTGCGACAGACCCAGGCCCTAAGTGTCTAAAATGCTATTACAAATTGGAGGGATCTCGGGATGGAGCGGTGGTGGGTCGTGGAGCCAACCCTCATCCAAGCCCTAGTGATAATGTGTCAGTGGGTCAACTGACTGCGTGGGGGCCAGTGGATCCTCGCCAACAAGGTGCAGATCCTTGCTTTGAGAGCAAGGGTGAGGAAACACGCAGGAGGCCCACCGGGGACTGATCGCCCGCCCACAGGCTAACAGCGCGCGCCGGCCCAAGGCCGAGGCAGCGACTCTGAACCTGAATCCCGAAACAGAAGGAAGAAAGCAAAATAAAAAATAAATCAAAAATATAAAAATAAATAAATAAATAAAAATAAATAAATAATAAAAATATAAAAAAATACACCTATTATGTGACCAGGGGAGACTCACGGTCAGGGGCGCCCTCGCGACATGGGGCCGGAGGAGACACCACAAGGGATCCAGGAGCCAAAAAGACCCCACCGCCCAAGGGCCCCGGACGCAACGGCGACCAGGAGACGGAAGGCGGCGGAGGCAGAAGGCTTTTGCCAGCACGGAGCAGCCGGCCGCCGGCAGCGCAGCTGTACCCCGGCATGCCACCGCACGCGTCAACACTTTTTAGTCCCCGGACACAGGGATGGACCTTCACAACGAGGGGCCCCAGCCAGAGCCAGGGTTACCCTTGCTGACACGCCCCCTTCCACCCGGCTTTCACCCACCAACCACTGGCCCAGCCCCAGTGGCAGACATCGCCAGGGCACCCAACCCCGACCCCCTGCAACCCAGCAGCCAAGCAAAGCTTGTCCTTTGTTCAGACCGCACCCGGCCGTGCCTTGTACGACACGGCTGCCACACATCATCCAGCAGCCTCAGCTATTGAGTTGGTGCCAGTTAGTTAAAGGATGAAGCAGACACTCCACACCAAGGAGGGTGTGGTCTAAAGTAAGTTCTATATATTGTGCAATGTATTAAGGTGTTGTTTTGAAGATTCCAGTTTATGAGAGTTGTTTTTCTTAGCGATAGATAAGGAGGGTGATCAGCATGCCGGGTCACCACTTATCTGAAATTGATATCAGTGAGGTCCCCTAAGAGAGCAAAAAAGGGGAACTGGGCATGATGAACCTTGTAACCAACTATTGATAGATCATTGCATACTATGTGCCAGAATTTAGTTACGAGGTTGGAGGCAATGCCATACAGCGATGTGCGTAATGATATCTGGGACATTAACTGTGCAGTGTGAAAGGCAGGTCTGAGGCGGTCATGCCATCTGAAACATCCGCTGTCCAGTGTAGTGTATCCTGTGGAGTACTTTAAATTGTATTAATTGTAGGTTAAGGTTGTTTATCAGTGAAAGGTGTTCAGGCAAATTGTCCTCCAGAAATTAGGGTGGGCTGGAGAGACAGGTCTCTTTCCACATAACAGTTGGGATAGAAATAGTGCGATCTGTATTTGTTAGGATTTTATATATCTTGAAAGTAGTTTAGGAGGTGAGAAATTAAGGACCCGATTGTACAGCCCGGAGAGACCTCCATGTGTGTTTGTTCAAGTTTAAGTTTGAATTTTTTTCTTAATTATGGACTTAATTTGCATGTATTCTAAGTAACAACTACTGTTAATTCCAAACTGTGTCGGCAGCTCTTGAAATGGTCTAAAATTATTATTCTCTCTTATGTGTTTTACGTGAGTTATACCTTTATCTGCCCAATGTGTGGAAGTTAAGTACTTTTTTGTTTGCAGTATATCGGGATTGTTCCAGATGGGCAGCCACGACCACACGGGAGAAGGAAAGAGCCTGTGATTTTCAGAAATTCAAATCCAAACCGTCAGAAGGTGACTTATATTAACTTACTTTTCATGCAAACATGGTGCTTTGGTGTGCTGATAAAATGCAGCAAGTCTACTTAACTGAATATCACCACAACCTATTCTTGTTCTATGACATACAGGATACATCATCCCATGGCTAAAGGTTGAATCCACTTATGAGTATACTTTTATTCTGTTGGCAATATAATAGTAATAAAAGTTTGGCAAAATCTTATTACCCCAGCATCTTTCGCTTTTTGAGCGTCTTCAGACAATCATACGGGTTGGTTTGTTTTTACACAGAAACATTGTGACGTTTGAGTTCAGGGTTTTAAACCACTGAGCAGGCGGTTGATATGGAATCATTGAAAAAAGGTAGTTTAATTTAGGTAAACCATCATTTTTGACTGTCGCAACTTTCTCTAAAGAGATATATGGTAAGTTTCTCCATCGAATTAGATCGCTTTCCTATTTTTTTTTAATGCAGGATGAAATTGAGTTGTATTAAGTCCTGATAGGTTGGGAGAGAAGCTGATACCTAAATATCGTATGTTACCGGCTTGCAGAGTGAGGTGCTAGAGGGTTACGCTTTAAATTTACAATTAAGCGGAAGCACTGTGGATTTTGCCCAATTTATTGAATAGTCAGAAATACAAGAGAAATTGTCAATAAGGTGTGGGGATAACCTCAGCAAGTGAGGATTGTGTATTTCAAGAAATAATAATACGGCCATCGGCATAAAGGCTTATTTTATGATCAGATGTTGAAATTTGGACTCCTTTGATATTCTCATTTTGCCGACTTTGCAGCTGCCATAGGTTCAATAAACATTACTGCAAATAGTGAAGGGGAGAGAGGGCAGCCCTGTCTGGTGCCTCGCTGCAGTTAAACCTTTGAGAGATCTGCTTACAGTTCTAACTGAGGCGCACGGAGAGCTATATAATGTTCGTGATCCAGGATATAAATGAATTCCAAACCAAATTTTGTAGCGTTGCAAATAAGTAGTTCAATTGACCCTGTCAAATGCTTTTTCTGCATCCTAGCGAAACAATTGTTGTTTGTAGGTTATTGGCGTTAGGTAAATCTATCAGATTGATAAATCTACGTACATTGGAAGTTGAGTTCTCACCTTTAATAAACCCTGTTTGGTCAGGATGGATTATATATGGAGTAAATTTTTTCTAGTCGCTCTAGCTATTGCTTTACAGATAATTTTAAGATCAGTATTGATTAACGATATTGGTAGGTAGCTAGTTGGGAGCGATGGGTCTTTGTCAGGTTTGCATGAGGCTAATGTTGCAGAATTCCATGTTTGAGAGAGAAGTCCAGTATTACAGGATCTCTCTAGCCATTCTATAATAGGTAGGCCAACAGTTGGCCAAAGTGCCTTATAAAATTCTACTGGGAAGCCATCAGGGATCATGGGGCCTTATTTAATGGCATTTGTGCCAAGGCTTCTTCAAACTCCGCTGAGTGAGGTCTGCAAGTCCATTGTAGTGGCCTGTTCCTGATTTAATTTAGGTAGCACAATTACTAAGAAATTTATCTATAGAGGCTTTGAAGGGTTATTATCAGAGAATATAATTTTTGTAGAAATCTCTGAAGCATTGGTTAATTCTGTCTGGATTATGGGTTGGTTGCCATGTCCAGGTTTTTATGATGGAGGAGATTGTTGCCTTTCTCTGTTTGACTTTAGTTGGTTCGCTAAGAATTTACTAGAGTTATTATTGCATTCAAAATTTTCAAAGGCGTAATCTTTTTGCATTTGGAACTTGATTCTTTTATCTGTCAGTTTAGCTAATTCGCTTTTTAGTTTACATAACTCTTTTCCACACGTCTTCTTCCTGTTGGATGGCATAAGAAGATTCTAAAGTTTTTAATATTATTATTAATTCACCCAAAGCCAGTTCCTTTTTCTTGTGGCATGAGTAAGATATTATTTTGCCTCTGCATTACTGCTTTAGCTGTTTCCCAGAGAACATGTACACAGGTTTCCGGCGTGCCATTAATTTCTAGGAATGTTCATCCCACTCCTATTAAAGTATTTTGTATAAAATCTTGGGTCTATATGAGTAATGGCATTATTCAGCCTCAATTCCAGAGACTGATGATTGCTCTAAATTGCCTTTAGAGATGCAGATAGAGGCAGGTTCATACTATCAATAGTGATGGAGTGGATCTGGGCTTCCCGGATGTCTGCCAAGAGTGAATTGCTGGTAATAAAGTAGTCCAAGCGTGAGTATGAGTGGTGAACAGAAGAGAAAAGGTGTACTCTCTGTGAGTTGGGTGGTTTGAACGCCTATGAGGTCTGATAAACCAAAATCACTCATATACTGTTTTAATGTGTCTGCAGCTAATGAGTGTATGTTGAAAGCAGCTGAGGTGTTGGATCTGTCAATATCAGAGTCTAATACTAGGTTTAAATCACCCCCCTACTATGAGTGTTGTGTTTATGTGCATAGAGTGGCAAGAAGAAGCAATGATAGAAAGAGGGATCATCCACATTTGGGCCATATAAATACTAAGTACAGTAATCTTTATTGTCAATGTTAGTGTTAAAGAATATTATATATCTTCCATTAGGGTCAGATATTGTACTATTTATAATGAAATTAAGTCTCTTATTGATCAGGATAGCAACACCTCTCTGTTTCGAGTTATAACTCACGCCGAGAGTAGATGTTTGGGAAATGGCGATTTTAGATTTTGTGCTGTAGTGTTTGTTAAGTGAGTTTCCTGTAGTAGGGCAATGTCGGCCTTTCCGAAGAAAATTCAAATGGTTGAGAATTTTTAATTTTTATCCCTGGTACCTATACCCGCATATTCCAAGTGACAAACTTAAGGGAGGACATGTTTGCTATAGCAGACCTAGAGAGGTGTATGTGTGTGTGTGCGTGTGTGTGTGTGTGTGTGTGTGTGAGAATCAGTTCGATGCAGTGAAATCGCTATTAAACTGAAATGGCGCTTCACGTGTTTATGATTGACAGCTATATTGGCATAAGCTGCATTAATATGATATTACCTGTTGTCTTTGAAGCCTGTGGAGAAGATGGTTAGTACAGCCACGGAGTTGACTCGCGATCGCGATATAGTTGACCATTAACGAAGAGCTTGTCTACTGCGACAACCGCTCTAGAGCCTTCATCGAGGAACCTTTCCGGATCGGGAAGAGGATTCTTCGCGATCCAGAATCTCCTTGGGAATTGGTCGTTCACTCCAAAGTCGGTTCCACAAGTTCCCGCCTCGGCTCTTTTACCAGCACTTTTTGCTTAAAGTGTTCAAATTTTACCACGATGGGTCTCATCCGGCGGCTGTCAGGTTTCTTCCCTCCAAGACGATGTACCCGGTGGAAGGTGATGGTCTTGACGGTCTCCATAGGAAGCTTCATGTTCTTCGTAAGGAAGTCCGCAACCGTCCTCTCCGGTCTTCCTCCGCCTTTTCGGGGATCCCTGAGAACACCAGGTTGTCCCTCATGCTGCGTGCCTGGAGGTCTAAGACTGTTTCTTTTAGATATTTATTGTCTTTACTGAGTTGGCTCATTCCCGGTGTGAGAGATTTAACCCTCGCAGCTCCTTGTTTTCATGGCTAGGGAGACAACTTGTTGCTGGCTGAATTCCAGCGACTCGCGCATCGCCTGGAATTCTTGGTGGAGTATTTCCATTAGGCTTAATCTGGCATCAACGCTGGTGAGCCTTTGTTCAATCGACAATACGTCAATCGATGAATTACCGGGGAATTGCTCGGGGAGTCTTCGGACGGCTTCGCTTAGAAGACAGCGTTTGGCGTTAGCGCCTTTGCTCTCCTTCCCATGACTCTTCGGGTCGAAGATGTCGTCCAGATATTTTCAAGATCGGCTACGCCTCCTCGTCCTCCAGGCTTCTTATCTCTTAGCATTTTTTTTTAATTTATTTATTTTATTTTATAAATATCTGTAACTCGCAGATAATCAAGTTTGTTTGCTATTGACAGGGTGTCGCCATTTTGGATTAAGCGCCGACGGTCCGAGAATCTCACAACATGAACAAACTGAAAGCGGTCAGACAACTAAGATCCAAACCAGTCCAAGGCGCGATCCTTGATGCCAATAGCATTTTCTAATCTCCTAAGAAGAATGCTGGGGTCAACTGTATCAAATGCTGCACTGAGATCTAGGAGGACCAGAACAGAGAGAAGACCTCTGTCAGATGCACACAAGAGATCATTACTTACCTTAAGCAATGCAGTTTCAGTGCTATGTCCAACTCTGAAGCCTAACTGAAAAACCTCAAATAGATTGCTGTTGTTCAAGAAGTCCACAAGCTGCCTAGCAACAACTTTTTCTAAGATCTTAGAGAGAAACGGAAGGTTCGAGATTGGCCTATAATTTGAAAGCACACTCGAGTCCAAATTGGGTTTCTTGATCAGAGGCTTGATTACAGCCACTTTGAAAGCATGAGGGACAAAACCTGTTGATAGAGAATGATTGATAATTCTATGAAAGGCACAATGAAGCAATGGGGAAACCTCCTTGAGAAGCCTGGTTGGAATTGGGTCCAAAAGACTCGTGGTCGGCTTAGCAGAGGAGACAAGAGAATCAAGTTCAGAGAGTCCAACTTGCCGAAAACTCCGAAATAAACACTGGGGTTGCCATGTTGAGAAAGATCTGCCATGTGACCGGGTGGAAGACAAAGAAGACAAAGAAGACAAAGAATTCCCAATCTCAGTTCTAATATCTTCTACTTTTTGCTGGAAGAAATTCAAGAAATCGTTGGAAGTTTGACAGGCCAATAGGGACGCATGGCTCAACACAATGATGGCTCCTCGTCAGCTTAGCAACTGTACTAAATAAAAAACTTTGGATTGTTCTTGTTGGAGTCAGATAAGAGCAGAATAGTAGGAAGTTCTACTGATACGCAGGGCCTTTTATAGGACCTAAAGCAATCCTACCAAGTCTTGAAGGATGAAGCTGTTTTTGACGAACGCCAAGTTCTCTCAAGCCTCGCGTAAATTTTGTTTTAATTTGCAGTAGAGGAAGTAAACCAAGGGCTGATCGATCCTGCCTTTTCATTCTTACCTTATAAGGGGCAAGATCATCCAATGTTGATTTCAGAATACCAGAAAAACGATCTGTCAAGGAGTCAAGATCAAGATCAGTCAAGTGGGTGGGGGAGAGGCCGGAAGCATGTCCAGAGGTACAAGAGCATCAAGCAGATCAGAAGCCTCTTTAAATTCAGCAAACAACAGAGTCCGAAAATGTTTCTACTCATTATAGACCTTGCTTGGGGAATGTGATCCGCCACAATAAAGCCAAAAGTGATCAGAAAGTGGTCAGACAAAACACCGTCATTTCGGGGAAGATTGTCAACTGCTCCACACCAAGTCCAAAAGTGAGCACAAGATCCAAATTATGACTATGCTTATGAGTGGGTACATTCACAACTTGAAGAAAGCCTAAGGAGTCGAGGATAGATTTGAAATGAGAACTCAGACCGTCACCTCATATGTCAACATAGATATTAAAATCTCCAATCACTATGATCTTATCCTTAGTCAATGCTAAAGTAGACAAAACTCTGAAAATTCATCTAAGAAAGAAGAATATGGACCGGGGGACGGTAGACAACAATGAATTCAACGGAATCTGCCTGTCTATCAGGTGACAGCAAAATAGACATTGCTAAACTCTCAAATGCACTATAAAATAGATTAAGCCTTGAGATTGACTAACAAATTGGAATTATAAATAGCTGCAGCATACCACCTCCCTCGACCACTATCACGAGCCTGATGAGTATTAATATGACTAGGAGGAGTGGCTTCATTAAGACTAAAACATTCATCTTGGCGTAACCATGTCTCTGTGAGGCCAAAAATATCAACATTATGTTCACTTAATCAAATCATTAACTAAAACTGCCTTTGGAATGTAGAGACCTAATGTTAAGGAGGCCACATTTCACCATTTTGTTTTGTGGAGACCCCGAGCCACCTCCGACCAGGCCCCCTTATTTCTACAATCTATTCGAATTAGGTTACTATAATCGATTGGAGATTTGCACAGTATAAGAGGTTTGGAGGTGCGAGGACCGACACAACTTCTATTGGAAAAAGACTGGCAGGGCTTCGGACTTACCTAACGGCTGGGGGCGGCAGTGAGAGAAGCCCAGAGTAGCGTGTGGGACTACAACTCTGTTGCCTGGTCTCCACCCTGGAGCATCAGTGAGTGGAAGCTGTATTTTAACTAATATTGCTAGATAAGAGAGCTGCACCTTCCCGGTGGGATGAATGCCATCCCTCCTAACAAGACCAGGCTTGCCCCAGAAAGGCTTCCCCCAGTTATCTACAAAGCCCACCGCTGAGTTATTGGGACACCACCCTAGCAGCCAACGGTGAAAAGATGACATCGCGGCTAAACATCTCATCGTTCCAACATTTGGCAGGGCCAGAGAAACTACACCGTCTATCGACATGGTCTGAGCAAATGCGCACACGGAAGCCACGTTTAACTTAGTGACCTCGGACGATTTCAGGCGTGCATCATTAAAACCACAGTGAATTACAATCCGCCTAAATCTCCGTTTATTCTTAGCCATTAACTTTAAATGCCCTTCAATATCGCCTCGCCCTGGCCCCGGGATGCACTTCACTGTGGCCGATGGCTGTCCCGTGTGTTAACATGCCTCACTATAGGCGAGCCGATCACCAGGTGTCAATCTCAGTCGGCATGCTGGAGTGGGGCAAACTTGTCGAGACATGGACGGAGGGGCCTGGTGTTGAGAATGGTGGTGGTGCCCGCAGACTTGTTAAGGCTACGCTTCCTCCTGACAGTCACCCAACCGACCTTTCCGGCTGCTCGGGAGCCAAAGCGAAGGAGGGAACTAGTGGGACCTAGAGACCGAACGCCTACGCTGGCAATGAACAGCTCCGCTCCAGCTAGGCTAACCCTACCAGCTACGGGACTACTGTGCTCGAAGGGCGAAGACGTTCCTCAAGCTGGCTAAGTCTGCGCCTCAAGCGTAACACAGCACTACATTTAATACACATCCCTGACTCTGTAATTGAGGGGCGAGCTAAAGCTAAGCATCTGGCAGTGTGAGCAAGAAAAGACGGGAGGGAGGAGAGGAGGACAGGGAGAGGTGAGAGGGAGAAGCCATGGCTCGACTTTGTGCTAATGCAAACAGATAGAGATAGGTGTATTGAGAAGAGACTAAATAATTTGGAGAACGATCACCTTTTAAGAAAACAGCACAGAGTGGTTCACTCAGTCCAGAGCTCAAGAGCGTGGCTGGCTGGCCTCTGTGTGGCGCTGTCGCCTCCTGTGTGACGCTGTCGCCTCCTGTGTCCTTATCAGCTTAGCTACGAATAATAACACACATTATTCACCTGGACAGAAGGTTCTGAGGAACGTGTTGGTCCTGGAGCTTCCTGGTCAGGATGTTGGAGAGATCCCTCTGGCTCAATGTCTGAGCTCCAAAATATTTTAGAATTGCTCCTGCAAAAAGACAAAAGCTCCATGAGATCATCAAGCAAAATAGATCACCCAACTACTCATAGGCAGATGATGGCCCTATGAGTCTGGTTCTGCCTTAGGTTTCTTCCCACAGGGGAGTTTTTCCCAGCCACTATCGTGATATTGCTGGCTCAGGGCCCAGTTCTCTCTGATTGTATAAAGCGCCTTTGAGGCGCCTTTGGTTGTGATTTAGCTGCTACAAATAAAGTTTTATTTTATTATTATTATTATTATTATTATTATTATTATTATTATTATTATTATTATTAATCATCATCATTATCATGAGTGCATTGTCCTCTTTTATTATTACAGTGATGTTGCAGTAATACAGGAAAATTAAAATAAATTTGTTTTCATAGTAAACATTATGATTGCAGTGTTTACCCAATTACAAAACTCATTTTAAGAGTTTTTTGGCATTACTTTACACACTGTACTAGTTAAAGTAATAAAAATAACAGAAATGACCCACTGCCACAATAGTCTAAAACAGTCAACACCATGCCAAATAAAATATTTCCATAAAATATTTCTTTGAATTATAAAACAGTAGCATTTCTAATTAAGGGCCTACAAAATACAAACTAAGCTTAGTAATTCATCCTAAGTGTAGGCTAAAATAATATTAAGAGAAAACTCTGTAGACACAACTTCCACTGAACAATAACAAGGGACGGACTACAACAACACGCCTCCCTCCCTGTTAGAATCTGAATAAACGGGTCTGGATTCAATCAGCCATTCCCATGGCAGGAATAGGCCAACTTGGCAGGACATAGCCAACTGCTTAAACAAACAAACGAAAACGCTGATTCATGACCAACAAATATTGGCCAGCCAGCTAACATTTATCCGACGCTAGCCAGCTGGCTAGCAGGACAAATAAACAAACTTGGGGTGAACGGCTTTTCACCTCCACCACTCCAGCCCACATCACAAACAAATAACTTACCTTTCTCTTGATCAGTTTTCTTTTCTACCGTTTTCCGCTTTGCTGAGATAACTCCTTTTGATGCCATTAAGGTCTTTGTTTGTTTTAATCCTCTTGCTAACGGGAACAGATGGTAGCTGTCAATCATTCATCATACCTGGTCACGTCACTAACACAGTCGACAGTGGACAGCGCGCGCCCCAGGCAGTCCAAAGATAGCGTCCCATTCATTTCAATGAAGTTGCTCACCCAACGCATGGCTCCAAAAAGTTTTGGACTTCCTGCATTGATGGGATAATAGAGGCGTGCGCCGGTTCCGTTGTCAGTGTGACACTGCCAGGCGTTTATGCGACTCACGAATCCCAGATACAAATTCAGCAGCGTGAAATGAATGTATTTTTCTGAACAACTGACGATGTTGTTTCAATTTTTATAATATAATAATATAATACATGTATGTAATAATAATAATAATAATCGTATTATATATTAATATACTATTATTTGTGTACTAAACAAGTGTGCAATGTGCAACTGAATAATAAATAATAATTATTTGAATCAACTCCTGATGGACTATAACAGCACTGTCATATATATTTTTTAATTAATAACCTCTTTGGAAAGCAGACAAAGTATTGAAATGGATTGGTTTGCTTTCTATTTCACTTCTGAACCAAAATGAAAAAATAAAAAACTGAACAATCGAAAGTTCTCCCTTTCTCTTGCACTCGTCGAACCCGGTCACAATCTTTGGCTTCATCTGCTGTGTTCGAAAATGATTCAAAGCGCTGCAATTAATCAAAGTCACCCGATCAACAGGCAAAGTGTGCAAAGGACCTAATGCTATTCTGGCAGTAAGAAATGATTAATGAAATGACTGTAAGGCACTTTGTCTTGATGTTTTTAAATACAGTATTGTCCGTGCAGGTGCAGCTAACACAAATGTGCAAATATTTTATTGTCCTGATAGCCTTAAACAGTAATACGTTAATTTTATCAGTCAGTGCTCTGCCTTTTCATGCAATCCATCACAAATGAACATGTAATGCTGAATCAAGAAAAGCTATGAAAGCAAAAAAATAATTACATAAAAATATGAGTGAAATAAAATGTTGGCATATTAAAAAGATGTCATTATTTATTATAATTATGTGATGTTATTGATTATATATTATTTAATAATCTATAGTTTCAGTATAATTATATCAATTAAATCAACACGTTAATATATCATATATTTAATTGATTAATATTCCTCTAATCTTTAGTGCAAGGACAAGAAAAGTTTACTGGACATAAAAATCTGCTGGCAAACAGATTAGTAACTTGCCTTCAATGGCTGGCTATCCCATGTTTTCGTAATCCTTTCAAATCAGGTAAGGACGTATTACTATCAAAACAAAGTTAATTAAAATTAAATATGTTTGTCCCAATTTTAAGTTTTAACTAAATTTTGACAATTTTTGAATTTTGTTAAGCTTTTTTTAAAAGGTTTGCAACCCAAATTTTGGAAAATTAAAAAAAATTGGACAAATTTTGAAATGGGTTTTCTTTTTAAGGGCTTTCCTTTTGGGCAGTAAAGTCACACGTAATTTTCAACAAATCTTTGACCACACATATCCCAAAAAAAAAAAAAATGTCGAGTGTCAAGAGATCTTGGAAGAAGACAGTTTCTAGTGATTCAGGTGCATGTGACATATAAATTGTCTGATGTAAATGTAGAAGGTCTAAATGATGAGGTCAGAGCAACCCATGATCTGATTACACATACTTAAAGGTCTAAAAACACTGAAGGGCCAATTACAGAAACATTTATTTTCCTGTTGGAGACAAATTAGAGACTTGTCGAAAAGAAATTGAAATTAAAAAGATGAAGACCAGAAGAGTTATTGAAAATTGAGTCTCTTGACTGAGGTCATCTGTCCTTTTAGGGAAAAAAACTGATTTCTTCTGGATGTGCAGAGATGCTGAAGGAATTCCTCCAGTAAGTTCAAGCTCTTACCAGAGAGTGGGGTAGGAACAGGTTAAAAATGTCAAAGATTACAATCGACTTACCAATGACTTTACATTTTATTCAATAAAAGCTTATGCTTATGTGGGTGCAGATACTTTATTACACCACATCCAGAGCACTATCGGGACTTAGTACAATAAAATCGTCTGCCGATCCAGGATTTACAGAAGCATCCTTTTTCAGCCATAACAGCATATGCACTGGACAGGAGAAAGAGAACGTAATAGAACAATTTGTGCTTTGATGATGGATGAAATGTCTGTCAGAGTGTTCTTCTTCTTTAGACTGTGCATTTCCCACACTTGGGAAGAAGACAGCGAACTCGAAACTGATTTACTTTCAGGCTTCACTCAATGACCAGGACTTTGTTGCAGGTTTTATCCTTTATTTTATCTTTTTGATCCCTGCTGCCCCAAGCGCATGGGTGAAAGCCTTTAAACTAAAACCAACCAATAAGTTAAATTGGCACATAACAAGTGATTAACACCAACCAATAACACCAGTTAATAAATGATACAGTGAATTCAACACATTAGTCACCAACTGCTACTATCACTAAGCACCAATGGATATTTAATAATAAATAAATACAGTTTAAACAATACCAATTTTAGTCACCAATTAAGTTTAATTGTCAACTATTAAGTTTGCCATTGTATTTATCAATTATGTTTACCAGTTAGCTTGATGAGACTTCAAATTCCAGTCTAACCAAACGCTGAATCAGCAGCACCTCGCTTATTTTCCTTCTGACAAACAATTCACATGCTCCCCACGTGTCCTCCTGCGCCAGTGCTGGAAGCTTGAGCGACAGCCAGCGCAGGCGCAACAGAGTAGCGATCCGCTTTCGCATGGCTGGCAGTGCTTACCGACTATCTGTTCAGTCTGAAAGTTCAGTCGCCAGCAGCTTGCACAGCTCCGTGAATGGTTTCAGCTCCGGCGATGTCTTCTCAAGCACCAGACTGGCCTCCCTGCTCGCTCTCCGCCCGCTCGCTCTCACCTACCACCGCACCGGTGCGCGCTCCTTATATCCGCCAGGTGCGACCGGGTAGCCAGTGTAGTTCCGCGTCGCTACTGACGCCACGAAGCGTTCGCTGCAACAATATCCGGTAAAGCGTATGGAGTTCACTGCAGGGAAAATTCATGGCTATGTAGATCTTGGCTGCAGGAGTGTAGATGACAGTTTGCCACCTGCAAAGGATACATTAGTTCTCATGGCCCGTAGCCATTGATGAAGCTTGGAAAATCCTTGTTGCCTGTTTCTTTATTGATACACTGACAACAGGGGAGAAGCATTTCCGACCATAATCAACGGTGCCTTCAAAAACTTAAAAAATGCTGGAGTTTCGCACGGTGTCTTTGACGTATGATGGCCCATCTTACCATTTGCCAAAGTTAAAGAACTCTTGGAGCGAATTTAAATGTAAAATTCAATCAGACCCTCATTTACTAATCCTACTGATACCTCTGAAATTAGTCCATGGAGTTTGAGATGCTGTGCCACATGATGAAACTACTTAGGAACACTAACGCTCAAAACACACAAACAACTTATATAGAGTAAAGTCAAGCGGCAATGCCTCAGAGTGGGGCTTAACAAACTTCAAAGACTTGGAAGGACTGAGATTAGGAAGTGAGTTGAAGATGGCACACATACAGTGGAAAGGCCAGAAAATGAAAGTAAAACCTGCAAGTCCAGAGTTTTCAGCAGCGGTACTGGTTGATGCTCTGGAGTGCAACAAACACACCTCCAGTTGCCACCGTTCAAAGTGTGGAGGCCAAAAATGACATCGTAAAAATAAATAAATACACTTGAATAAATAAATAAATAAATAAAATAAATAAAATGATTTTAGAAAAATAAACGTTTATTTTTTTTAGTTTTACCTTTAATATTTTAGGTGTATGTTTACTTACACTGTTATTTATTTTACACATTTGTTTATTTATTCTTTTGTTATTATTCATTTATTTTACTTTTATTTGTTTGTTATTTATCTCTTGAGATGTGATCATGTATACTTGCTTACGTAAAGTTCGTACTTTCCAATATAAGCCTACATGATAATTCCAAGAGAAATAAAGTAAGTAAACTACGTTTAAAATAAAGTAAAAATAGGTA
>CM020515.1:741321-761555 GCA_009823395.1 Thamnaconus septentrionalis | reverse complement strand
CAGCAGCAGGGTGGTTGCCCAGGCCCTTCCACCCCCCATTTTAACACGCACCTATAGTCCAACACACCAGCAAATGCATATATACACACCGACACTCCTACACACAGTGGGGTCGGCCTGCTGGTGGGGACGGATCCGCATCTTTCCCACTCTGGATGGGCCCTGTGCGATCAGTGCTCACGAAGTGCGTGACCTGCTGGAGCCTGAGGTCGCCTGCCGCTTGTGGCGGGGTCCCCTTTCCCCAATCCTGGGGCCGGGTCGCTGCCTGGTATTCCCGCTCATGGCGGCGGGCAGCCCAGGCGCGGCGACCCAGTTTCACAGGGGTTTGTGGTCAGTGGGCGGGGTCTTACAGGTTGTTTATTTTATTTAATTTTTATCCTTTATATTTTATTTACTTATTTATTTTTTTTTTTTTTTTTTTTACAGGGGCACAGAGGGAACCAGGGGGCTCGCTTGGGGCCCGCTTTGCAGGCATTGGGGCGGGGTGCGCTGTGGCCTCGGGGGCCGGGGGCTGTCCCTGGCGCAGGGGTTCCGGGCGGTGGGGGAGGGGGCGGCTGATGCGCCTTACTGGGTCCGTATGGGGGCTTGGGTGCCCGGGCCTGCCTTTGGGTACCGATCCTCCCGGTAGGTGAAGGGCTGGGTCCTGTCATGGGATGGGTCTGGTCTCGCCGCTTCCCTGGGGGCCCCGTCCGGGGAGCTGGGCTCTGCTGCCTGTCCGCCCGGTGGTGTCCTTCTTCTTGTGGTATTTGCCTCCCTGTCATCTTGCCCTGGCTCCTTGTGGGTGGGTGCCCTCCGCCCGGGGCCTGCTGCTCGGACCTCTTCCTGGCCTGGGCTCTGGGCGGGTGTGCCGTGTCCAGGATCTCCCCTGGCTCGTTGCTGGTGTGGGGGCGGCTACACGACCTCGGAGGCCGCACTAATTGGCAGCCTACTTCCAGTGACGCATTTTAAACACACCCACTCCCGCACTCAGATACACACCACCACATCCATACACACGCACACACACACACACACATACACATACACACATGTAAGTATGCACACACAAGTATACACACATACAAGTATACACACACACACACACACACACACAAGAATTCACAAGCGCTAGGTACACTGTTGCACACTGTTGCATAGCTTATTGTCTGATTCACCCATGAGTATATTATTATTACTGTTCTTATTACGATTATTATTATCATTATTATTAATAATATTATTATTACCATTAACGTCAAAGTTATCATCGCTATCATTATCATTATCATTGTATGTACTTGCATGTATGTTTATATGGGTAGATATGCATTTAGGTGCATATGACCATGTGTAAATGTACAGGTATGCGCATGTATGTGTGGGTGTGTATATATGTATGTATGTATATGTATATATATATATATATATATATATATATATATATATATATATATATATATATATATATATATATACATATATGTATATATATATATATGTATATATATGTATATATATATATATGTGTTTTCTTTTCCTTTTTTTTTTCCTTAGATTAATCAGGTTATCATTTCAATAAGCCCACCATCTGACAATTAGCTATGCAAATGTACGATCTGTTTTGTTCTGTTTTGACACAAAATGGTATATTGTTGCCAGTCGCCTCCTCTACTCCTCTCTCTCTATCCTCTCTCACCCCCCCTCACACTCATTTCCCTCTCTACCTTCCTCTCACCCCCTATCTGTCCCTCCCTCAGTCCGGTCATGGCCAGAATGTCACTAAGAATATTATAATAAAACCACTCAAGAGGTAGCTCCTGAAACGACCCATGTGGCTCACACTCTCAAGACCTACCTCTGACAATAAAATTTGTCAGCCATCATAGACATTCAGAGACACTTCTGCTTGTCATTATGGCCAGACCGGACAAAAAAAAAAAAAAAAAGAAACACAGATTTAAAAATTAAATTGCCTCACTGACACGTGGCTCAAACAACATTGCCAAGGACAGTCCACTCTAGGAGTTGGATCCTGTACTAGATGGTGGCCTTCTTGGAGTTGGAGGTCGTTTAAATCGGTCAGCATTACCATCAGAAAGCAAGCAGCCTGTTATCCTGGCAAAAGAGGTGCATGTGTCCCAGCTCATTTTACACCATGTTCATCAACAACTAAGACACGCAGGTAGAAACCACATGTTGCGCAGGCTTCGACAGAAATATTGGATAATTGATGCCAACTCTACTGCTGCAAGAACGACAGTTACAGAATTCACAGTCTGCAGACGTTACAGAGGAAAACTTGGACAGCAGAAGATGGCAGACTTCCCTGAGGAAAGGATGTTGCCAGACAAGGCTCCTTTTACAGATGTTGGAGTGGATTATTTCGGCCCCCTGGAGGTCAAAAGAGGAAGAAGCCTTCACAAAAGGTATGGAGTGATTTTCACCTGCCTGACCAGTCGTGCTGTGCACCTGGAGGTGGCACAAACTCTTGATACAAACTCTTGCATTGCATTAATGCCATCCGGAGATTTATTTGCAGAAGAGTTCCTGTGTCAACTTTGAGGTCCGACAATGGCACCAATTTCACTGGAGCCAACAAAGAGTTGAAACAAAATCTTGCTGCGTTGAATAATGCAAAAATCCAAGGTGTTTTAATTCAAGATGGGATTAAATGGAGCTTTAATACACCAGCAGCCTCACATCAAGGTGGCATTTGGGAGCGTTTCATTCATTCAGTAAAGGCAAACTCTCTTCTCAATAAGTGGACAAAACACAAATCGTGTTCCAACCTGCATCTCCACTGTTCTGTTTGGCTTTTGTTTTCTCATGGTTTCAAGTTACACTTTTAAAACCAAAGTCTGCCAAGTTAAACTGACTATCATGCCCTCAGATCAGTCAACCCGCGTGTCTAGGACAAGTCATCACCCCACACACCCAGAAAATGCAGGCTGCGGCTGATAAACCAGTCAGTCAAAGTGAAGTTTCATTCATTCTTGATATATAATTTTGGCACTGTACCGGCAATTGTTTAGCCAGTTGAGTAAACTCTGTTTACGGACATCTGTTAGTTTGGGTGTGTCAATTTGAAAGAATGAAAGTGGGTGTCTTTACTTGGAAGTTGTGCGTGAAATCTCACAACCTTTTCCAAGATTGCAAGGCTGCAAGACGGAGAGAAAGTAAGTTTCATTCCATTAGTTTATCATCTTACTTTTTTAAAAAGCGTTGCGTTCATCTGCATGTGACACATTTCTGACGTTTTTAAATATGCTATGTCTATGGATTTCAAGATATCAAACTCTATACATAATTTATTTGTGGTTTCATGATTGAGTTATTATTCTAATAACTCCTTTCAGAAGTTTATTCTAAGGTTGTAATAATACAACCTAGAGCAGGGTCGGCAACCTTTTGTTTACGCTTTCTGAGTAAAGGCGCATATTTTTGGAGATGGCTTTGTGTAATCTCTTTTTTCAAATGCTTTTCTTAACACACTCGCATTTTGTTTATTTTTAAAGTCCTCTACTTGTAAACGGGGCCATAAAATAGCTAAAATGTATTTCCACATTATTAGTTCTTTTTTTCCCCAACGCTAAAGGGAGCTACCACAGAGGTGCAGAAGAGCCACATGCGGCGCCATCACCGCTTCTCCTGCAGCCTGCCCTTCAATGTAAACGCCCCACTCAGTCACCCTCTTCATGCGAGAACTCACACAGAAGATGATTCATGGCACGTGCATTATTATCTTTCTCGATCAGAATGGAATCAGATTACACACAAAAAAAAAACTATACTTGGACACTACTTGTGTGTTTGAGTGTGACCTCAAAAACTTGTAGGTTATAGCAGTGTTTCTCAAAGACTAGTGTAGCACGAGGTAATGTCAAATTTCACTTAATTGGTCTAAACAAGCAATAATAACGTTCTATTTTCAGTGACTGCGCTTTGGAATGAATGTGAGCCTGTATTACCTGATATTGTCATTATGAGGCTAAAAAGTGTCATTTTATCATATTTTTGGTTAGTGGTGCCAGAGGATTTTTTTTTTTCAATTAAAAAACACACTGTCAAATACAAGTTTGGTTTAACTACCCAGAGAACGGTTCTTTTATACATACATACATTTAGCACGGGTCCTGCCCTCACCCTTCCCTCATCTTGCACCACCATGCATGTGAGGCAGCCCGGTGAGGACAATCCAGTCTGACTGAGGTGATTGCAACCATTCCCAGCTGTCAATGGGCCATGGTGGATGAACCAAGCAAGCCATTGGTACTCACACTCACAAATATAGTCAACTTTGAGTAACAGATTCATCTCACGTGCACGTCTTTCGTAGTTGTGAAGAGCCCACAGAGCCACGGGGAGACTGCACAAACCTCACACAGAAAGGCCCCCACATCCCAGGGATCAAATAAACAAGCCAGTCTAAACAGCTGCATAGAAACTGAGAGAAAATAAATATATGTTAAGAGGGTTGAGTGTCTTGAATTGTGTCATGTGAGAACCAATCAACTTTTATTTGTTCAGCTAAATCACACCCAAAGACGTCTCAAAGTGCTTTGTGCAATCAGAGAAAAGGGAACCAACTGGGCCCCCAGAGGGGGTTTATAGAGTTGTTTTATTTTTGTTGTGAGCATATATGTTGTGCAAATTCATCATGTTGTTGACCAGGTCACATTTCATAAATGTGCTATAAAGCGCTTATTTATCATCTGCATTTTTTCACAACATGTTAATATCTTGTTTCTCCTTTTTATTCCATCTTTATTTGCACTTCTTTTTCATCAATATTTTTACTTCTCTTTGCACTACTTTTTGATGCTCTAATGATGCAAATTTCCCCGATGTAGGATTAATAAAGGCTTTCTATTCTATTCTATTCTATTCTATTGTACTTTTGTCTGTGGAGTGCATTTCAATCCTCTGCCCTTATTTCTTTATTCATAGACACAATGGCAACACCATCCCCTCTTTCCAAGGCCAACATAGCCTTTGCTCTGGACTTGTTGAGAAAGCTGAGTGGCGAGGACAAGACCAAGAATGTCTTCTTCTCCCCTTCAGCATCTCGTCGGCCCTGGCGATGGCGCTGCTGGGGCCCGAGGCAACACGGCTCAACAGATGTCAGAGGTAACCCAGTCGCACACACTTGGGCTCAAGACAAGTTGTCTTTGGTTAAAGTTAGTGACACGGTGAGTTGGTTAAGGACATGTGCCCTCAGCAATATACTGGCCTGCACAATCTCCATGCGGCACATCACCCGTTTTCATGCACCACACACCAATTTAAGGAAAAAGAAGTAGGGAAACATTAAAAATACACAAAGAATCATCATTTAGAGCTCATGACAAACCCACACACCTTGTTTTTAAGGCACCACAGCAGTAAACACCCTATTAACAGGGAAAAAAGGTGAGATAGATAGATTGATATATAGTGTATGCACTGTATATCTGCTGTATATTGAGCCCTTAGGGGTTTCCCTTGACGATGTTGTGGTAAAAGTAGGAAGCATCAGCAATGTCATTGAAATGGATTGATTCTGTGTTGTTTCTGGACTTTTCATCCACCAACTTCTTACAGAGGTAACAAAAGTTTTCAAGTCTTTGTGGTTGGCTGTCACACTTCAAAGGTGTAGTGTGTAAAATTGTGTCATCTAATTTGCATAATTGACCATTTGCACTTGATCACAATGGATGCAGTAGGAGAGGAAAAACGTTGTGGGAGAGAGTTAAAAAAAAAACCTTAAATATGTTTTAGGTAATTTTTTTTATATAAATATATTTTTTAATTATATTAAATATATTTACTATAATCTATCCAAAGCTCTTAGTTTTAGCCACCTTATTTAAGATAATTGTTGTTGGACTATAAGTTCCTTTTGGAATTAAGGGTGAGCAAATGACTGAGGCTGTGTGAGTCAAATGCAGTGATTGCCCAAGACTGCCGGCAGAACGCATGCGGCTTGACTCGCGACTCGTGACTACATTGGGGCGGGGAGGAGCTTGTGGCAGCACCCGCTGCTCGCTGACAACAACAGCTGAGGAACAATACGTGCTTTCATGTCGGTCTCCAAAATTATACTAGTCGCTTTTGACAAAAACAAAAAAAGTCGCCATGGGGAGTTGGAAAGTCACCAGATTTAATGAGAAAGTCAGCAAGTTGGCAACACTGTCTGCATCAACTCTGTCTGTTTCGACAGAGACATTTTGGGGCAATGAGGGTAGCCAAAAGGAGACGTGAGTGGATGTACTTGTGCCGACTTGCTCAGCCCCATTATGTTTGTTTGTGAAGCAAACGATATTGCGACATCAAGTGGACACATTTAGAACAGCAGTTTCTTTCATTGAAAAATTGCAGTTTTTATACTTTGCAAAATCATCTTGCAGGCCGGAAAAACCCTGGTCTCTGTAAGTCTTTGTAACTCTCTTGGGGCCCCCTGGAACATCTCCCTCTGTACCTCAAGCCATCTTTGGTGGACATATGACCCTGACACAAAGACACACAGTTTCTGCAAAAGGGAAAATAAGCAATCAGCCTACAGGGATGCATTTCACACCATCCACTAATACTAAATTTAAACAATGCGCATTGCAGTGCACATAAAAAGCTAATGGGGCCTCTGATTTCATACGAGCTAGCACACCTGCGTTTTTTCCGCTCATGACTGAGGCTCCGTCATGTGCTTTACCCTACAAGGTGGTTTTTGTCAAGACCGTGCTTCTGCAAAATTTGAATTATTTTCTGTGAAAGTGCTGCAGCATCCAGGCACTGTGCTGCCTCAAAGGCAAGGAAGCTCTCACATACTCAGCCACTGTAATAGTATCTTATTACAGAGGACATCTATTCTTTTTTACTTAGGTCTTTAGTCTCATCAACCTAAATGCTGGAAGCTTCACTTTGGGCAACTTCACTAGTTATTGAAGTGCGAACTATTTCTAGGAGACAATCGGTTATTTCATTTTGTGTGCCATGCCCAAGATATGTTGCATTTCTTTGACTTGTATTGTTTCTTCTGACTGTGGGATTGTGTTTGAGTAGCAGTTTCATAATAGAGAGAAAATTTCCTTTATCCTCACCTTCTGATTCTGTGTGTACTCTCTGTGCTATGTTCTGCATAACTGTGAGGAGCAGGCTTTCTCCAACAATTAATGTACTCTCTATTTTCCTTCACTAATTCATTATATTCTGCATTTAAGGAGGCTGAAAGAGAGGATGTGCTTGCAGGGCACTTTTCATACTCTGCCCATGCAAACATTGCATTAGTATGTGCTTCAGATTTGGCATGGCCTAAAAGTCCCCCATCCTTGAATGGGGAATGGGTAATGTAAATACTGTATCACCTGAGGAGGGGAGACTGAAGTGCCGGCAGGCATAACAGTAGGCAGAGTCTTTACTCTGAGAGTATTCCAGCCATTTATGTGTGTTGTACCAGTCTTTTGACAAGCAACGTCTTCTGTCCCCTTGATAGGTTTGAGGGAAGATTTTTAGTTGTGGCTGCTTGGGCTGCTCTGCTCTTGACTGGGAGATATCTACAATAAATCAGTTATTCTGACAGAATAACAATACATACATTAATACATAATACATAATACATAATACATACATGTATATATGTATATATATATATATATATATATATATATATATATATATATATATATATATATATATATATATACTGCGATGAACTGGCGACTTGTCCAGGGTGTACCCTGCCTTAAGCCTAAGACAGCTGGGATAGGCTCCAGCAGACCCCGTGACCCTGAATAGGAATAAACGGGTATAGAAGATGAATGAATGAATAATAATAATAATAATAATAATAATAATAATAATAATAATAATAATAATAATAATAAACTTTTATTTGTACAGCGCTAAATCACAACCAATGGCGTCTCAAAGCGCTTTATACAATCAGAGAGAACCAACTGGGCCCCCGGAGCAAGCAAAATGCGACAGTGGCTGGGAAAACTCCCCCTGTGGGAAGAAACCTAGGGCAGAACCAGACTCCAGAGGGCCATCATCTGCCTATGAGTAGTTGGGGTGAAATACAAAAATAGAGGAGAGACAGAGAAAGAGAGAAAGTAGTAGAGTGAGCCAGGGTGGCAGACAGGACAGAGTGAAAAACAGATACACCAACCAGGCATTCACAAAACGGATATAAACACAAAGAATAGGAAATAATTCAAGGCTGCTGTCCGTGTGGGCTGTAAGTGTCCATGCTTTGGAAGGCAAGAGCCTATCCAGATGGACAATCTGCCGATAGGACAAGTCCAGGTCCTAGGCATGGTGGTGGGACAAGCGATGACACCAAGACCCCAGGACAGCACAATCCAGCTCCTGGCGCAGTGGTCATCACCTGCCGGGACACAGAGACTGCGGCAGTATCATGCATATCGAGCATACTGTACAAAGCATAATGAGAGCTAGTTTGGACAGAGTAGATAGAGTGAAAAGAGTCAAAAGATTGATTGGGTGAGGAGAGTGATAGACGCTCCGCCTGCACACAGAGCAACGATCCCTGTAACGGAGCGAAAGATCTCCCTCCACGGCGTAAGCCTATAGCAGCTTAACTGACAGTGGATGGAATCTAACTATAAGCTTTAAGAAAAAGGAAAGTCTTAAGTCTACTCCTAAATGAACTAACTGTGTCTGCCCCTCACCGAGGCTGGAAGATGATTCCAAAATAAAGGTGCCAGGAAACTGAAACACCTACCTCCTGACCTAACTCTAGAAATTTTGGGATAACTAAAGACGTGAATCCTCAGAGCGAAGGGCTCTTGGAGGATGATAAAGTTCAATTAGTTCCCTAATATAAGAAGGAGCCTGAGAATGAAGAGCTTTGTAAGTTAAAACTAGAATCTTAAATTCAATTCTAAATTTGACAGGCAGCCAATGCAAGGAAGCTAAGATTGGAGTAATATGCTGCCTCCTTCTAGTTCCGTTAACAATCGTGCCGCAGAGTTTTGGATTAACTGTAATGTCCTAAGGGATGAATTTGGGCATCCTGCTAGTACCGAGTTACAGTAATCTAGCCTAGATGTAACAAAAGCATGGATTATTTTTCAGCGTCTTTGAAGGACAAAAACCTCGAATTTTGGCAATGTTTCTTAAGTGGAAAAAGCTGACCTCCCCACATTCTGAATATGAGAATTAAAGGTCAGGTCCTGATCAAAAGTGACTCCAAGATTCCTCACAGTAGAACTGGGTGTAGTACCAAATAGACCACCCTGTCCATCAAAGGCTCTGTCCCTACTCTCAATCAAATATAATGACCTCAGAATCAAATATAATGACCTCAGTTTTATCAGGTGTGTCATCTAAGCAACAAGAAATTCTGTGTCATCAAGTTCTAACATCACAGATCCTTATGGGACAAGATTCCAATTTGGCCAACTGATGAGCCTCATTTGCCTTAAAAGAATGCAAGTACAGCTGTCCCCTATGTCATTAACTCTGAATGTCCAACTCTGAAGCTGACTGAAAAACCTCAAATAGATTGCTGTCGTTCAAGAAGTCCACAAGCTGCCTAGCAACAACTTTTCTAAGATCTTAGAGAGAAACGGAAGGTTCGAGATTGGCCTATAATTTGAAAGCACACTCGAGTCCAAATTGGGTTTCTTGATCAGGGGCTTGATTACAGCCACTTTGAAGGCATGAGGACAAAACCTGTTGATAGAGAATGATTGATAATTCTAAGAATGACACAATGAAGCAATGGGAAACCTCCTTGAGAAGCCTGGTTGGAATTGGGTCCAAAAGACTCGTGGTCGGCTTAGCAGAGGAGACAAGAGAATCAAGTTCAGAGAGTCCAACTTGCGAAAACTCCCGAAATAAACACTGGGGTTGCCATGTTGAGAAAAGATCTACCATGTGACCAGTGGAAGACAAAGGAGACAAAGAAGACAAAGAATTCCCAATCTCAGTTCTAATATCTTCTACTTTTTTGCTGGAAGAAATTCAAAATCGTTGCTTGACAGGCCAATAGGGACGCATGGCTCAACACAATGATGGCTCCTCGTCAGCTTAGCAACTGTACTAAATAAAAACTTTGGATTGTTCTTGTTGGAGTCAATAAGAGCAGAATAGTAGGAAGTTCTACTGATACGCAGGGCCTTTTATAGGACCTAAAGCAATCCTGCCAAGTCTTGAAGGATGAAGCTGTTTTGACGAACGCCAAGTTCTCTCAAGCCTTCGCAAATTTTGTTTTAATTTGCGAGTAGAGAAGTAAACCAAGGGCTGATCGATCCTGCCTATTCATTCTTACCTTATAAGGGGCAAGATCATGATTTCAGAATACCAGAAAAACGATCTGTCAGGAGTCAAGATCAAGATCAGTCAAGTGGGTGGGGGAGGGCCGGAAGCATGTCCAGAGGTACAAGAGCATCAAGCAGATCAGGAAGCCTCTCTTTAATTCAGCAACAACAGAGTCCGAAATGTTTCTACTCATTATAGACCTTGCTTGGGGAATGTGATCCGCCACAATAAAGCCGAAAGTGATCAGAAAGTGGTCAGACAAAACGTCATTTCGGGAAAGATTGTCAACTGCTCCACACCAAGTCCAAAAGTGAGCACAAGATCCAAAGTATGACTATGCTTATGAGTGGGTACATTCACAACTTGAAGAAAGCCTAAGGAGTCAAGGATAGATTTGAAATGAGAACTCAGACTGTCACTCTCAATGTCAACATGGATATTAAAATCTCCAATCACTATGATCTTATCCTTAGTCAATGCTAAAGTAGACAAAACTCTGAAAATTCATCTAAGAAAGAAGAATACGGACCGGGGGGACGGTAGACAACAATGAATTCAACGGAATCTGCCTGTCTATCAGGTGACAGCAAAATAGACATCGCTAAACTCTCAAATGAACTATAAATAGATCGAGCCTTGAGATTGACTAACAAACTGGAATTATAAATAGCTGCAACGCCACCTCCTCGACCACTATCACGAGCCTGATGAGTATTAATATGACTAGGAGGAGTGGCTTCATTAAGACTAAAACATTCATCTTGACGTAACCATGTCTCTGTGAGGCCAAAAATATCAACATTATGTTCACTAATCAAATCATGAACTAAAACTGCCTTGGAATGTAGAGACCTAATGTTAAGGAGGCCACATTTCACCATTTTGTTTGTGGGAGACCCTGGAGCCACCTCCGACCGGGCCCCCTTATTTCTACAATCTATTCGAATTAGGTTACTATAATCGATTGGAGATTTGCACAGCATAAGAGGTTTGGAGGTGCGAGGGACCGACACAACTTCTATTGGAAAAGACTGGCAGGGCTTGAGGGGACTTACTAACGGCTGGGGACGGCAGTGAGAGAAGCCCAGAGTAGCGTGTGGGACTACAACTCTGTTGCCTGGTCTCCACCCTGGAGCATCAGTGAGTGGAAGCTAAAATTTTAACTATATTGCTTGATAAGAGAGCTGCACCTTCCCGGGTGGGATGAATGCCATCCCTCCTAACAAGACCAGGCTTGCCCCAGAAAGGCTTCCAGTTATCTACAAAGCCCACCGAATGAATATATATATATATATTTTCTATTTTATCCATAGGTCCTCCATTTTAACAATGCAGAAAAGTCTGAGTTTTCAGAAGAACTACAACAACAACAACGACAACAACTGATGCAGCTACAGCAGAAACTCCAGGCCAAACTTCCAGAGGTAACACAAAACCAACAATTGCACAAGCGATGAACTTAAGATGGAAGCTATTCCGATAAACTGAACCATGACCATGGAGGAGGAGGCTTGGCGTTTCATTTGAATATGGAATAGAACAAAAATGCACCACTCTCACGTCCTGTTAACTAAAGGTTAAGTGCACCTGGCCAGTTCTCAGTTCAATGTGCTGGTACAGGAAACACTGATCCTGCCAAGTGCTACTTGGTGCTTGGGTCGACACGGGTGTAAAATGGTAGCAATTTGTGTGCAAGTCTTGAACGTTGCATGACAGCTTGCTTGGAAGCCAACAATTTTCAAGGAAAATTCATGGAGAAACAAGGTCCTCATGCTTAGATAGCAACCTAGCTAAAATTTGATCGGTCAATTGACGGTTTTAATGCATTTCTGTAACAGTTGTCTTCTCTCTTCACAGGGCTTAAAAGTTAAAGATAGTCCAGATGATGTTAGCGCTGGCTTTAAGAAACTACTGAGTGAGCTGAACAAGCCAGGGGTTCCGTATGCTCTCAGTGTTGCCAGCCGGCTGTACGGGGAGCAGTCTTTCCATTTCCTGAAGGTGTGTGTGTTATAAGCACACATACAAGTGTGTGAATATATATACACACTCATATATACATACATATGTACATATGTGTGTGTGTGTGTGTGTCTAGAATAGATGTACTTCATTGATCCCAAATTGGGGAACTACACCGTTGCAGCACTAAAAACAATACAAAAAATAAACAGTAATTCGACTACTAATAAACAGTAAATACATTACGATACAAGAAACATTCTAATCAATAATCTAATCAGTCATATACATACAATGTATATGAATATGTGTGTGTGTGCACATATATATATATATATATAATGTATATATATATTAGTCCTGGGCAAGTTAACTTGTTATTATCTCGTTAACTCATTTATTTATAAACGCAGAAAATTACTTTAACGCGCATTAACGCATGTTGCTCACGTGCTGTAGGAGCCGTGAGTAGGGGTGGGCGATATATCGGTGTTTGCAATATATCGTCAAAAGATTCACCACAGTAAGAATATGTCATCTCGCGCTAATAACGATAAACTCGTGTTGATGATATAATTATGTGATAGCATAGCCACCGTGCTCAAGAATCCATCGTGGATTGTGTGCAAAGTGAAAATAAACACCATGGAAACGATTTGCAAACATCCTGTTTTACTTTTCATTTATTTCTTTTGGGTCGGCGGACCGGGATGTTGAGGCAGAAAACGCAAAAATGTTAGCGAACTTTTACTGGCACAACTCCAAGTCAATTTTAGCATGGACCTTTTCAGGCTTTGTGTTCTAAAGGAACTCGAAGCAGACGTTGAAGTCGTTTATCCACACCGTCTTTTCAAGAGCGATCTTTCTTTCTGTTCTCTGTGACGCTTGTTTTCAGCGAGCTACTGCTTCTGCAAACACGGCGTGCTTCAGGCGTTCTTCTTCTTCTTCTTCCACCTTCAAGGAATACACTTGCAGCGCCACACCAGGCCGGGCATAGGTACTACATCGTTTTCAGTCGTTTCCTGCGTATCCGTGTAAACGGGATTTTTCTTTTTCTTTTTTTTAATACGGCTTCGTGTAAATGCGTTTTTTTTTCTTGTGCGGTTTCAAAAAAATCCCAAAACATGGTGGTGGTGGGGTGAGCGTCGGAGGTCATTGTGATAAAGAATAAAGTAAATAAAAAAGAACCTCGAAGCAAGACCGGAATTATTTTAGCATGCGCGTCAACAATTACTCCTTCGTTTAACCCACCGCGGCTTATTTATTTATTGATCGCCAGTTAGCCGCAATACGTGCTTTTATTTCGTAAAAGTGTGTTGCTGGCTGCTGCTTAACCAGAAAAGAAAAGACTTTGTTCATATTGTAGAACATTAAAATAAAAGTGCACTATACACTTCTTTTAAATTCATTATTGGATTTTGCGTATACAGTGCGATTAATCATGATTAATCAGGGAAATCATACGATTAATTACGATTTTTAATCGTTGCCCAGCCATTATATATATATATATATATATATATATATATATATATATATATATATATATATATATATATATATATATATACACATATATATATATACACACATTAAAGTATGTATACTGTATATACACACGCACAAACACATATATACGTATATAAATAAACATTACATATACATGTATATTTATATACATATGAATATACATGTATATATATGTGACAAGTCAAAGGTGATTGCGTTGATTTGAGTTAACGGTTAAATCACCCATCCTAAGTAAGTCAGTCAGGAATATTCACCCTTGAAATGAACTCGTCATAATGTTCTTGGTTTTCAGGAGTACCTGGAAAGCATCAGCAAGTACTACGATGAGCTGGAGTCTGTGAATTTCAAGAGCGGATTCAAGCAGAAAGACTGAACATCAACAACTGGGTGGAGGAACAAACTCAAGGTGTTTTTTCTAGAAATGGATCAAATGTTTTCCTTCATTTGTGAAACATCACAACTCATCCATGTCCATGCGATCTTTTAGGAAAAATAAAGGATTTGCTGGCTAATGGTGTGTTGGATAGCAGGACCAAGCTGGTGCTGGTGAATGCCATTTACTTCAAAGGCACCTGGGAGAAGATATTTAAGGAGAGCAACACTAGTGAGGCCGAGTTCAGAATCAACAAGGTACCACCGATCAGTGAAGTGACATCTGCATATATGTGTGTGTGTGTGTGTGTGTGTGTGTGTGTGTGTGTGTAAAGAGAGAGAGAGAAGAAATAGTTTTTTTTCATTTCTTAATGAGCTGATGTCTTGTGCATCCCTGATACCACACATTGAACAAAGTTGGATTATTAACTGAAAAGATTTAAAGATTCAACTCAGGCTGTCAGTCCAAAAATGAAGGGCTGAAAAACTACGGCTGAGCAGGCTAAGACAAAGATGCAGTCGAACGGACGGTGCTCTCGGAGTAACTGATGAACTGGCAGTGGATAGGTGATCGGACCAGGTTTAAGTCCAGGTTTAGACAAGCTAAAGGCAATCAGATGGACCAGTGACAGGTGTGTCAAGGGAGCAGGGGTAGCTGAGCATGTCGATGGGAGACAGAAGACAACGTGAAGGGTGGAGGGGAAATAGGAAAAACAACTGCAGATCCCAACCGATACCCTTCAAAAGCTGCAGCTTAAATCCTGAAATAAACATCACTGCAAAAGGTGATTTCACCTAGTTCCTTGATGTTAACATATTTTTGTATTTCCTCCTTGGAGAATGACAAGAAGCAGGTGAAGATGATGTTCCAGGAGGATAAATTCCCCTTAACCTTCATTCCTCAAGTCAACTGCCAGGTCCTCCCAACTTCTTGCTATTTATGAGCCGCCAGAAATACAGATTTCTGATCAGAAAAAAAGGAATTCCAACAATCATGCTTGAAATGCTCCCTTGAACAGATCCTGGAGATGCCTTACAAAGGAAAAGATCTCAGCATGTTCATCTTTTTACCTCAAGAAGTAGCGGACGGTACTACAGGCCTGGAGAAGGTGGGACAGAAGCTTGACACACATTTTAAAAAAAACTAAAAACTAATGAGACATTCAGAAAAGTGATAAAGTCATTCAAATCAACCACCAGCTGGAGAAGGAGCTGACCTATGAGAACTTTGTGGAGTGGACTCAACCGGCTAGGATGGATGAGGTCAACGTCCAGGTGAAGATGCCAAGGTTCAAGATGGAGGAGGAGTACGGACTGAAAGACGTCCTGGTCAGCATGGGGATGGTCGATGCCTTCATGCCCTCACTGAGCAACTTCTCTGGTAGGACACTTGACTTGTTCCAAACTTGAAACAAATCTTATTCTTACTTGTATGAATGCGATTTTTATTTTTGTTCTATATCAGTGGTGTTTGACTGTTGGGCCCACAATGGGTTCTAAAATGTGACAGGGGGGCTGGAGCAGGAGCAGATGGATGGACTGTTTTGGTGACCCACCTCAAATATATCATTCGATATATGTAGAAAACATGTTGCTTCAATGTCAATTGAAAATGAACCAAAGCAAAGTTACAACAAAATAAGTGTCTTTGAAGCCCCACGGTATTTAGCTCTTTATTGAAATGACTCTGAAAACACTGAAAACCAGATGAAATACAGCTTTTATTTGATGACTTATACGATATATATATATATATATATACACACATAGATAGAGAGAGAGATAGAGAGCGATAGATAGAGATAGATAGATGTATCTACACATATACTGTCGATATATAAAGAGGAAAAGGCCAAGTGAGGAGAAAGAAGAGCCCACGACTTGTAAGAAAAATAAGCAACTGTGGCAACCAGAAAACCAGGTCCGACAACGCCACCCCAGGAATTGCACCTGGAGAATTAAGTTGACCTCTGCTAGATTAATTACAAAACAAAGGGAGGCACACAAGTTCGTTTACCAATGAAGCTTAGAGACGTGGTTCCATACAAAAAAATTAATTCTTTATTACAGCACTCAAATCATTTCACGATAAAATATACCATAGGCGACCAAGGGAAGAATATTCAACATAAGGCCGAAGACATTAAAGGTCCCATAGTATGCAAAATGCACTTTAGTGCAGTTTTCTATCAATAATATGCATCCCCAGCAAGTCTACGATCCCCCCTGGTATGAAAAAAGTCCGTCCTTGACCGTCTTTAGTTTTTCCTACTTTCGAACATTTTTGCTTCAGACGGGCAGATCGTACTTCCGTGACATGGTGATGTCACCAAGACACGGAAGTGCACTCGACCCCGCCCCCTCAGGTTAGTGGCACCGCCTCTGGGAAAGGTTTGTCACAACCCCCGGAAAGTCCAGAAGCTGCGCCATTTTCTTCTGCTCGCAAACGCTCCGGTGAGAACAATGGCGAAACTACGATCAGGAAGAAGGGGTTGCTCTGGTTCTGGCTGCACAAATGAGCATCCCAGTCTTTTTCTAACTCCGTCGTCCGAGTCTTTGGGAAGACGGTGGATTATTTTTATTTTTTAAGGACGTGTACCGACAGCAGTTCCAAAACTGTTGTATGTGTGTGCTAACCATCTCACGAAGGACTGTTTGAAAGGCAGTTCAAAGCTGGATTTGCACTTCGTTTAAACACAAAGAATGGATCGGTCCCAACGGTTCGTGACACCACTACAAACGTGGAAGATGTAAGTTTTTAACAATTTATTTTGATGTACTGTTGAGCCTTCGTTCCTTTCCTAGCCTTTCAATGTGTTTTTAGCATTGCAGCTAACGTAAGTCAACGTTACTGTTGTAAACTAACGCTACAACATAGTCTCTGCAGTAACGTTAACGTTACGTTTAAACGCAAATGTAATGTAAAATAAACGGGGACGTTAGTAGAAAGCTGTGTGAAAATGTGTTCTAAGAAATAACCTCCGTTTTCGGCCTGGTGATTATCAAACTCAATTCGATTTCAGTAACTACATGGTAGGTTAGCCGCAGCAGTTGAAGCTAACCTGAGAGGTGTGTGTGTCTGCAAAATCAGTGTGACAGCCTACTTTTAGACACGTAGTTTTTGGGCTTCTAAAAGATTGGCTTTGATTTGTCTCAAAGCTCCCTTCCCCCTCTCACATACCTGTAACGTCAGCCTTGTTTTGACTCATCGTTGATACTCAGCCTACGTCCAGCGTTTCCTCATTCAAATGTTAATTGCAAGCGAAACACCAGCTCACATACATAGTGGGGGGTGATAACGTGTTCTAATCCCCATGTGACTACAAGACATTGGACAAGATACTTAGTGCAGTGGTTACATAACTTTTATTTATATAACAATTTATTTTTGTTGTTTTGCCTGCTATAACATATGGCTAATACTCCCCTTTCTTTGCTCCCCTCTACTCTCTTGCAATTCTAATACTAAAGTATAATTAACATTGTCAATAATATCTGTTTCAGACATGTTCCCCCTGGCTCTACTCCCACCAGAAGCTGTCATCGTTGGCTCCAAGTTCACTTTTTTATGTGTAGTTGTAAATAGTTTTCTTGTATGTTGTTTTCTCAGTTGATGTGATGGTCTAAGGATACTGTGTTGCAAATATCACATTTATAAATTATCTGTAAATAATTCAATGGCAATAAATGTTTGAGTGTGTATACTGAAATGACTCCTGTCAATTATTAGGTTACATACACATTGCTTGCTTATGAAAAAAAAACACACAGATATCCTGTTTGTCACACTTTATTACAGTTACATTTTTATACCTACTGAAGCAAAGAAGTAATCCATAAAATCTTTGATTTTAATTTTAAATGAACCTATTCAGGCATACTGGCTCCAATCCTGGATGGTCCACCATGCATTTGAGGTCCCCCTCAACCTCCTGCAGGCATCTGCAAACCTACAAGATAGTACAAAGTATAAATGCCATTGTGTCTCAAAGATGTATGCAATAAACCATAATCAAGACAAACTAGATTTCATTTTTGATATCTTGACTCTTACCTGTGGTATCTCCAAGCAGCATACATTTTCCTGCTCCGTGGGCATGGTGTTACAGTTTCCACAGGAGCACCTGTCAAAAGAAAAAAGTTATAATTTCACCTGAATGAAAGTTGCCAACACAAGCAAAGTTGGATAAGACTTGTGACATTTGTCTTACGGTGAGATGGAGAACAGTGGCATTTTAAGCAACATGGCACTGCCTCTAATTTTGACTATGACATATTGTGGATAAAGACATATTTAGGCTTAAGTTAAACAAAAAAAAAGGTACATTAAAAATACCTAGGAAAAAAAAGGCTGTTCGTTTCTATGTTAAGACAGCTCTGCTGAAAACGTTGCAAGATATATATATATATATATATATATATATATATATATATATATATATATATATATATATATACATATATATATATATATATATATGTATATATGTATGTATGTATATATGTATGTATATATATATGTATGTATGTATGTATGTATATGTATGTATGTATGTATGTATATATATGTATGTATATATATATATATGTATGTATATATATATGTGTATATATATATATATATATATATATATGAGTATTTGCTGGGGTTATTAACAGCTCCGTGACGACAACTTTCTTTTTTTTATAGGTAGACTTGAAGAATATACGGAGGAGAGATGAGTATAACGTTACTGCACTGTTTAGAAAAATACTCTTTCACCAGAAGAGCTCAAGTAATGACGAGAACGGGTAACGAAGCCGTTAGCATGAGCTAACGTGTAAGTAACAGTGTAACATCGCACAAAGTGAAAACTTTAAAATAGAAAGACGCACAGCATTTGTATCTTACCACTCTGAAATGTCCTGCTGCAGTCGTTGAGTCCGTATTTCTGCCGAAGCCTCTCCCTCTGGGTCAGACTCTGGCTCAAACTGGTACGGTTGCACCGCACTGCTTCTGCTAGCCATGACCGAGTAGCTTCGCATTCACAACATTAGCGCATGGCTACCGGAGCCGAAGCCACAACCCGTTCGAGAGAGAAGGGCGTGGCCAGGTGCAGCTCATTAACATAAAGGTGACAGGCCCTAAAACGGGCTGTTCTGAACAGAGCGGTTTTTTGCTGATTTAGGGACAGCAAAAATATTAGATCCAAAGTCAATTTTGACTAATGCAGGTCACAGACAGGTCTTTTACACATTTGAGAACTATTTTAAGAAGTGGAAAAGTGGCATAATATGGGACCTTTAAGTGGCCTATTCTAAATAAAGAAGAAATACTCAAAACAGGGGGGATTAATTCAAAGTAACGGGGAGAAAATAACTTCAAACGGGGAAAATGGGGTCCGTTCAGGGCTGAGGCCTTACGAAAGCGACTGACCAGGGAGGACGAGGAGGAAGCCCAGAAGAGTCACCCCACTCACTCGTGAAACCGCACTCAACGCACACTCCAGGTGAACAATCAACCCAGGTGGTGACAGCACAGCAAACCAGGAAAAGGGACACCACCATCCGCCTACACCAGTCGACGACTGTCGGTCGTCAGCCGCTGAAGGACAAAAAGAAAAACAAGTTAGGAGGAGGAAATGCACATAACTAAGCTAACCTAAACTAAAAAAATACAAAAAACAAAGTTTAACATAAGTATACATACAGAAAAAGAAGCAAACTTGCAAATTAATCACAACCAATTAACAGACAATCACATCAATTTGACAAGAACAACAGCAACAATAAACATGACAACCATAAGCAAAAAAAATAAAATATAATAAAATAAATCCCTCAATCCCACAGTTCAGAATAAAAGATAAACTAAACCCGGCTAAAACGGGTGCCTCTGAGAGGTAGCTATGCCCAAACGACCCAACATGGACAGCGGCTGCAGCGCCCGAGCGTGCCACAGCAGGAGGAAGCGGAGGGGGCAGCACAGTCACACCGATCCCAGTGTCCACCACAAAGCCTTCGATGTAGTTGGACCGTATGCGAGGTTTCGGAGCGATTTCAGCCCCGCAAAGCAGCAGTAACTCCGGTGTTGTAGCCCCACTATCCCAAGCGGCATCAGGAAAGCTGCGTGAGGACGCTAATGCCGTGGAAGC